>RJWJ010014949.1:0-37031 GCA_004363605.1 Indri indri | reverse complement strand
ATTAAAAAGCTTCTGCACAGCCAAGGAAATTGTCACAAGAGCAAACAGACAACCTACAGAATGGGAGAAAATTTTTGCATGCTACAAATCTGATAAAGGGCTGATAACTAGAATCTACTTAGAACTCAGGAAAATTAGCAAGAAAAAAATCAAACAACCCTATCAAAAAGTGGGCAAAGGACATGAACAGAAACTTTTCCAAAGAAGACAGAATAATGGCCAAAAAACATATAAAAAAATGCTCAACATCTCTAATCATCAGGGAAATGCAAATCAAAACCACAATGAGATATCACTTCTCTCCAGTGAGACTGGCCTTTATCAAAAAGTCCCAAAACAATAAATGTTGGCATGGATGCGGAGAGATAGGAACACTCATACACTGCTGGTGGGACTGCAAACTAGTGCAACTTCTGTGGAAAGCCATATGGAGATTCCTTAAAGAGATGCAAGTAGAATTACCATTTGATCCAGCAATCCCATTACTGGGCATCTACCCCAAAGAAAAAAAATCACTCTATGAAAAAGACACCTGCACCCGAATGTTTATAGCAGCACAATTCACAATTGCAAAGGTGTGGAAACAGCCCAAGTGTCCATCAATACATGAGTGAATTAGTAAAATGTGGTATATGTATACCATGGAGTACTATTCAGCTTTAAGAAACAATGGTGATATAGCACCTCTTGTATACTCTTGGATAGGGTTGGAATGCATTCTACTAAGCGAAGTATCCCAAGAATGGAAAAACAAGCACCACATGTACTCACCATCAAATTGGTAGTAACTGAACAACACATAAGTGTACATATAAGAATAACATCTATTGGATGTCGGGTAGGGAGGGAGGGGGGAAGGGGGAGGGGCGAGGGGGAGGAGGGGACGGATATATGCGTTCACAAAGGATGCAATGCGCACCCTCCGAGAGATGGACACACTTGGGACTGGGACTTGGGGGGAAGCGGGGGCAAGGGCAACATACGTAACCTAAACATCTGTACCCCTATAAACAACAAACAATAAAAAAAAAATTCCATTTTATTTATGCTTTTTTTTACATTAGGAATACACCATTTAATTATTGTTACTTTGTCTGAAAGGACTAATGTCTCTTCACACTTCTCCTACCTTTATTATTATTCTTTTTAAGAATATTCTTTTGCATGTATTTTTATATTTGTGTTTTATAAAGCATCTTTTTTATGATTTTCATTGTGATTACACTAAATCACTAAATGGAAAGGTTAAGAAATGGCATTTTATTCACACTTTCTTCTGAAATAAAGTGCGTTTTTTGTAATGAAAATCAAAACAATAATGAAATATAGAAAGTCTACTCAATCGCTCACTCTTTAGGGGAAGGCAGTATTATCAGTTAGCTATATGTCTTTCCAATCCTTATATATATTATGCAAAAATTATGCTACTCTGCAACTAGTTCTTTCATTCACAATGGCAGGGTCTTAATATCTATTCATATAAACTTACCTCACTTTTAAAATGGCCGAATAGTCTTTCATTAAAATGTATCATAATTTATATAACTGATTATTTATGGACATTTAAGTTGTTTGAAGTTTTCAAAATTTTTCCTTATTTTAAAGATTATTGCAAAAAATCCTGTACATAAACAAATCTCTGTATAATTGAGAATTTGTTTCAGAATTCCCAGCAGTAGAATTGCTAAGTCAGCAACTGTGTTTTTCTTTAATTGTGATAGATATTGAAAAAATGGCCTTCAAAAAACTGTTCTGAATGATCTTTTCATCTATAGTATATAATAATTCCTACTTCCAAACTAGCAAATTTAACATACTTTTCAGGTCTGAAAATATCTGTCTCTTTATGGTTGAGTAAACACTGTGGAACCCACCCCTTCCTTCTATTCCATGTCTTGTTTTGATTGATTCACTGGAGAAACAGGTTTATGATTCTAACCTTATCTTTTGACTTCGATGGCTGTGATATTATTTAACCTCTCTCTGTTTCTCTGTCTCTTTCTCTCAAGTTTAAACACTGTAGATCAAAGGTATGAAAAAAAATGTTCATATAAAATTCTGGAAATCTTTTCTTTTTCTGATTTTCATTGTACATGACCTGACATTCCAAAAACAAGTCAGGGTGTCTGAATTCATTTCAACTTGGCCACTAAACAGATGTACAACTTTAAGCAAGACACTTAATCTTACTGTTCTTTAATTTCCTCCTTAGTAATAGTTACCCACCTCATAAGATTGTTGTGAAAATAAATACTAACAGTGATGAGGATAGTAATAATATTTTGAATAGTGGTTTATAGCTTTCAAAGTACTTTAATGTGCATTATGTCTTCTAATCTTCATAATAACCTCATGTGGTTGACTGGATGGGCATTTTTATCATCATTTTTTATGTAAAAAATCTAAGACACTATTAAGGTTTGTTAACAATGTCAAGAAAATTTTTTAGAGAAGTTAAAAATATTTTACAAATGTAATACCAAGGACAAGGAAATACAGACATTTTCCTGGCAAGGAACTTCAGAGAATACTATTTGCATATGGTGTTTCTCCTTCTAACATTCCTGAGGATATTTACTATGAGGAAAAGACAGTTCTGTGGCAAACCCTTCTCCCTCACTTTTCCCTCCCAAACTCTTTGTGTATTGTTATAGGGAAAAGTTTAGTTAGCAGAAAATATTAATAGTAGAAATGCATGTGTATGATTTATAAGTATATGTATTATATAAATATTGAGAATTCTTGGACAATTATGGCTTTTATATAGCAATTCATCTCACCCATGCCCACTGACAATAGGATAGTCAAATTTCCTCCCCTTTGTCACCGCTGGAATCCTTAGTTATGTATCTAACTTCAAACTTCTGTTTTTTTCATCTTATACTAGAACTTCATTGTAAGCATTTATTTGGGGTCTTGAAAATTCCACTCTGGATGAGCTGTAACCTAGGTTATTGGGGTTAGCTCCAAAGCACAGCACACACTGTGTCTCAGAGAAGAGGAAAAAAAGCCTCACTCTTGTATCTTAGCAGAGAGAATTCTTTTTTTTCTCCCCCATTCTGGAGGGTGAAATGGTGTGTGTGTGTGTGTGTGTGTGTGTGTGTGTGTGTGTATGTGTATGTGTGTATTTATACTTTTTTAAAAAGTACTTGAAAGAAAAAAAAGTCCAAACATTAATGGAAGCATGAGCTACAGTTCCAAAACTTGCTTTATGCTTCTTTTAGCTATGATCCGGTAAGTTCTTTTACATTTTCCCTATTTTCTACATACAGAAAGCAAGAAATATCAATGTGAAAGTTCACTATTAATGGGATAATTAATAATTTTTCTCTATAGATTGGATTGTATCAATAATAAATAATTCCTTTGCATTATTACTTTTTCCATGATATAGGATCAGTAGTACAATGTGTGTTTCTCATTTGGGGATGAAATACATTTGTTTATTAACCAGCATGATTTAGCTCCCTTCCCAAGGAAGGGAAACCAGCGAACATTTGCCTGACATTGTGTTTTATTGGAGATACAGAGGGGGAATAAGTAAGTGGAAATAACAGGTAACTGGTTTAGAGAGTGACCAGACCATTTTCTTCAATTTAATACAAGAAATTGAGAGCCTACTATGTGCCAGAAATTCTGGATACCAAAACAGGTGACATAATAGCCTTGTCTTGAAGTAACATGCAATTAATCTAGAACTATAGAATTTTGGACTCAAAATAGGGAAATCTGAAATAATTTAGTCCATACCTTTCATTTTACAGATGGGAAAACATAATCACTAACATGAAGCGCAAGCATTTTGGTCATGATTCTTTAGTTTCACATCATAGAAATACATGAAAAATAAGCTGAAGAAAAAAGGGAAAATTTATTGGGTCTCATAGTAAGAAGTGTAAGGATAGCTTAGCTTTAGACACATGTGGATCAAGGTGATCAGGTAATATTCTCTCTCTCTCTCTTTCTCATTCTCTAATTCTCTCCTTTCCTTCCCTCTCTCTTTCCCTGTTCATTTTGACCTCCTTATCTTCTGCTTCAAATAGGTTTCTTTCACATGCGGGAAAGATGATGGTCGGAAGTCCTATCATTCACAAACCAAAATTGGGGGGAGTCTTTCTGTTTTCCTCCAAGGGCAGAAAGGATCCATAGGGACTCTTCTGGCTCAGTCTGAGCCACTTTTCCACCATGCTGGCTTGACAACCTTCCCAGTGGCACACGAAGTGGGGAGATTCCTCAAAGAATTGAGAAGGAGAAGAGGGATGGGTGCTTGTAAGGTTGCATAGTAAATATGCAAGAGCTGAGACCAGAAAACAAGCCTCCTAGACTATAAAATTTCCAATATCGTTGTGCTTGTTGAGGGCTAAGGTGCCCACATACCTTGTCTGCTGTGATGCCAACAGCTAAATTTAGTACGAAAGCAGCCACTATTCCTTTAAACATATTTTATTTTTGTAAAATTCACATCAGACCCTTTTTAGAAATAGGTGGTTGTAAATGTAATAAACTGAATCCATCAACACTTTGCTTTTTCTTTGCCGTTTACCAACGTTGGTCTCTTACTCCCTTGCTGCTCTCATTTCTATTTAGTCTCATGAAAGGACATAACAATTTTTCTTATATGCTAGATTCTACTGGTTTTACACTGGCAACTTCCAGAATTTGGCTCCCATGTTTTCTTTTCGTATGGGTATTTACAATGGAGAGCTCTTTAGATGAGAAATATTCTACCACAGACCCACTGGTTAATTGCAGACTGGAGGAGTACTATTTAGGCTTTAAAAAGGGGGAAATCCTGTCATTTGTGGTAACATGTATGAACCCAAAGGACATTATGCCAAGTGGAATAAACCAGGCACAGAAAGACACATATTTCATGATCTCACTCACATGCGGGATCTAAAACAGTTGAACTTACAGAAGTAGAGGGTAGAATGGTGGTTACCAAAGGCTGGGGAAGTGGAGTGTAGATGGGGAAAGCGGAAATGATTAAAGGATATAAAGTTTCAGTCAGACAAGAGGAATAAACTTTAGTGGTCTATTGCACAGAATGGTGATGATAATAAATAACAATGTATTGTATACTTCAAAATTTCCAAAAAAAAGTAGATTTTAAATGTTTTCACCACAAAAAATAAGTACATGAGGTGACTGATTTGTTAATCAGCCTGATTTAATCATTCCACATTGTAAACATATTGAAACATCACAATTGTTCTCCATAAATATGTATAATTTTATTTATCAATTGAAATATAATTTTAAAAAATCGTAGAATGGATTTCACACTTTAGGCTTGTATATTTTTTAGTCATGCCCTTCTATGTCTAGCAAGCAGAAAAACAGATCAAGTCTACATATTTACAGATGTGAAAAAATTACTATCTGTAAAAATGAGAATGTATTTGAACTTGTTTTTAGGTCTAAAAAATTCATTTCCTAATAATCTGATTTTGGCTGGAAATGTACTGCCAGGTTACCAGGAAAAATAAGAGAAGTTATGAAATGTGAGAATTTTCAATCACCTGAGGTTTTCCTACAAGAGGCTCATGGATGTGAATGCATCTACTTGCTGTATTGATTCTGATTCTTCTAATTCCTCATTTTGATTTTGTGCTTAGCCACTCGTTAAAGCAGACAGAATTTATCAAGCTGTTTGCTATTGTTGCATATATTGTAAGCATAAGGGATCCAGGGCTGAAAAGTCAGATCCAGAGTGCTGGACAACAAGGCTTCTTCAATCTTGTTGCTCTGCCATCTTCTTGCAGATTCCACATCATGGTTCAAGGTGGCTGCTCCGTTTCTACATAGGGCCAGCGAGAAGGGGAAAAGAAGCAGGGGGTGGGCATACTCCTTTCTTTTTCATGTCAGAACGGAAGCTCCACTTTTCACTTCTATGTTTAATTGTCTATGTACTTATTCTACATTTTCCTTTCTCCCAGGTTTTGAGGATTATGCAATTAATTGTTTCTACTCTAACTTTCTGGAAGTTTTATTTTGCTGACAATGGCGGTAGGGGGCTATCTGAAGATTTGGATTAAAGACGCTTAAGGAGATGTGGAGACTCTAATATCAGAGGGGAAGGTTGGAAAACAGTCATTGAGTTACTGTGTTGACCAAGATTTCAAGAATATTCATGAAAATGTTAACATTACTCATTCAGCACTTATGGAATACTAATTTGGGGGCAGCCTTGTACAAAACCCAGACACACAAATAAGAACTATACTTGGATCTTGCTCTTGAGATCTTCTCACCCAACCTGACTGGTTTCTGGTTTTATCTTGCCAGTAAAGGCTGTGGTGCAATGTGTATTTTTCCCCTACTCCCCATTTTAACTACAAAATATTTTACTATGTGTGTCTCTGTGGGCAGGGTAAAGGGATAACTGTATGAGTTAGTCTGACACTGAATTCTAAGTGCTTTTCCCCTAGATCAGTTTGTCTTGACTAATGGAAAAGTTTATGTCTAAATAATGATTTGGACTTTGACAAAACAACCTGTAAAGAGTTGTGTACTTACGTAATGGAGGATTGTTGGTTGGTTGGAATTATCGGTACTTTTTTGTACATTTTTTTTGCTTATTTTTAAAATAATACTTATTGCCTTTGTAATAAAAAGGGAAGGAAATCCTTTATTCCAAGAAGAGCAAAAAAATCTTTTAACTTACATCCATTTGAATTTAAGAACTTCAGAAGTTAAAAGAAAAATGAAAAGTAAAATAGTCATTTTCTTACTTGTTCCTTTTATATGATGGCAAAGATTAGTTTTGGCTTTTGGGGTTCAAGGAATTCAGAACTTAATTTCTTACATAGAATAGGATTTTTTTCCTCTGGAACAATTGTTGAAAGCTATGTAACTGTAGTAAAACTCGCAACTCTTATGAAACAATATGTCTTTTATTGTTCTATTGGCACAACAGTGGTGGGATTTTGTTTTGTGTGACCACATTCAAGAATTTGGAAACTCTCCTTACAGCTTTGCCCTCATGTCAATAGGAGAAACTGTTTTCATATCAACAGAGCAATGAGTCAGTGAAATCACAAACAGAATAATCATTTTTTAACATTTTCCTGTACATAAGAGTATTTTATCCCCCTTAACAATTTTATGAGATATTATTGCTACATTGTATGTGAATAAATCTAGGCTAAGCAGTAAACTAGGATTAATATCTTGTTTGTTTTCTGATTTTTTAAAAAACATTCAGTCTATGCTGAGGTAAGACTGTGGAAGGTCTTGTTTAGCAAGTTAAGGAAATTTAACTTAATTCTAAAGGCAATGGGAGGTTTTTAAATTTCTTTGAATAAAAGAACGATAGTATTGGTGTGAACTTGCAAAAGATTGACCTGTAATGATGTATTCTATATATTAGAATATGAATCCTAAGGTAGGTAACTAGCTTGGAATCTTTTAACAGGAGAGATATGAATCATAAGAGCCCAAATTGGGGTGCTGTTAGTGGTCATGATTATAGTGGTAGTGGAGGAAAGCGCAGTTGAGAGAGCCGTTACTAAAGAATTGACTCCTCAAAGCAAAACAGTAAAAATACTAGAATGTAAACTCCTGGACAGCAGAGAACTTGTCATTTATCTTTTTTATTTTCCCTATGCATAGAATTATGCCTTGGACATATAGGCACTCAATAAAGGTTAGTTGAATAAATTAAGATAAAAGCAGTGTAATCAAGTGTAATAGATGCTATGACAGGGGCAGAAAGGAAGCCTTTATAAAAGAGATACTTGAATCATGTCTGGTGCATTTAGCTAGAGAGTTCTAGGAAGACGAGGAGTGTAGAGGACATCAAGGCAGAGGGAAGAGCCCAGCTCTCAGGCATAAAACAGTAGCATGTGGGGATGGCCAAGTACCAGCAATCTGCCATTTCTGAAGGGCACTGCAGCAGGCAGGGAGGAATAGAAGATGGTGCTGGACTTGATGACCCTGGGTATCAAGATAAGGAATTTTGACTTATTGTGGATTTTTAAATATTTGAGTGACATGAAGAGGTTTTTACTATAGGAAGAGATCTAGTGGAAGTGAGTAGAAGGTTTAGCAAGATCTCCTAGATCTCCCCTGTGTTTAGAGTAAAGCATTTGAAGGCAGAGTCAAATTAGGAGGCTACTGCAACAATCTATGAAACAGGTGATAAAGGCCTGGATTAAGGAAGTGATGACAGGGATAGAGAACATGGCAAGGCTTTAAGAAAATGTAGCTGTTAAAAAATAAAAGATGGGTGATGAATTAAAGGTACAGGAGGGTAAAGTGGACAATGGAATCAAGGATGAATCCCAGGGGTCCAACTAGTCCAAAGGTGGTACAACATACCGAGAAATGGAAAACAGGAGGAGGAAGTGAAGGAGAGAGTTAGGAGAAGGAAAAAATGGATTAAATTGTAGTCATATTGGCTTTGAAGTGTCAGCAGGACAGGCAGTTAGGTAGTGTGGAGAGTGACCTGGGCCAGAGATGTGGTTTTGGGAGTTCTCTGGGTCAAATTAAGACATGGAGATGGGTAATATTGTATCAGGAGAGTGTGTTGAGAGAAAAGAGATGTAGGCTGAAGATGGAACTCTGGAGAATATTCACATTAAAGAGTCAAGTGGAGGAAGACAAACCAGTAAAGGAGACCAAAACTGAATTGTCAGGGTATCAAAGTAGAACCAGAAGAGCCTTTGTATCAGACTGAATAGTTTGACTCGTTGAAAGCATTAAAAAATCATGGAGGGAACAAAGGAGAATTTCAATGAGGAGGAATTTAGACCAGAAATGCCATTAAGATTCAAGGGAAATAATCACTTGAAAAATGATCACTCAATTTGAGAAAAAAAGGGTCACAGATAACTTTTCTGTGAAGTATTTCAGCAGACTGGTGCTGAAACAGATTTTAGTAAACTCAGAACTAATAGATCACAGGTCAATAATGACACTGTTCCTCTAAACATTCAATTGTGAAAAGGAGGAAGAAAGAGAGTGGCAGCTAAAGAGAAAGCCAAGACTGGGGAACAAAGTTATTTTGTACATTTATCTGTTTTATAAAGATGGGAGGATGTGAACATGGCCTCCAAATCTTTATCATCAGCCTGATCAACATCACGCGAGCTCATGTTCTTATGTCCATAACAATGTTTGATACATCTTGACATTCCAGGCAACTCAAATTCGATATCCCACCTACTACGCTAAACTAGCTCTCCCTCCTCTATCCCATACCACATTTCAGTAAGCCAAACTAGACACCTGTAACTTATCCTTCACCAACCACCTCCAACATATTACAGCCTCCTATATATCTTGAATTATATATACATTTCTGTTCCCTGGTACAGATCCTAATCCTCTCTTAAGGAGCCTCCATCCTCCATTTTGTATCAGAGTGATCTTTCTAAAATGAAACTTTGAACTGCCTGTCCCCTTTCTGCCAGACACTTTGATGACCACCTATTGTCCACAGGATAAAGACCTAAGCTCCATCACAAGAAACTGCAGTCTGCAGCATTCATACACAGCCTAACCTCTGCACACCAAAGAGGACTCCTCTCTAGTAATACCAAAATGACTGTAGTTCTCCGAATGCAACTTCTTGTCACACTTTTTGCTGCTGCTCCGGCTTTTCCCCTCTGTCTAGAATACTGTTCTGTACTTGCTTTGATTAGTTAACTCTTACTCATCTTTTAGGGCTTCACCTAAATATCATACCCTTTATTTAGTCTTCTCTTAAACCCTCCCATCATCTCCCAGGGTGGCTAAGTGCCATTTTGCGATACTGTTGTAGCGCCCTATGCACATTCCTTCGCACTTGGGAATGGCTCAAGTGATCGTTTAGCTGCAGTAAGCAGTGGATGGGAAAGGCAAAGATGTTCAAGGGAGAAGGAGAAGCCATAGGAAGAGGTCTGACAAGAGATGAGAGACAATGGAATAGGAATAATATATTATGGAATAACTTTGAATAGCAAAGAAACCTTTACCAATGTGCCTGAGAGGAAGGAGGCAGAGATGGAGGCTGATGAATGTAGTAGAGAATGGAGTTTCAAGCTGAAGGCTCTATTTTATTTGTTAAATAGGTGGTTGGACAGAGCAATTGTTCAACGAAAATTTGCTGAAGATGGTGGCAGTGAAGAAATGCATATGACATATTTGCTGGGGAAGTAAATGCACATATTAGATGCAAAGACCCTAGAAATGTTTTATTTCAGAATATGGCATCTCCTAAGGCTCATTCATATACTTGAAATTCTTTTTCGAGGCAAAGATTTAGAAATACTGGTGGCATTTACTCTGCACAAGTGTGCAAAGGCTTGTGCCTGAAGATCTTTGCCTTTCTGCCAGGTTGCAGACTTGCCACCAGAGCCGGGATTGGCCACCGTGATATTGCTGTTAAGGGAGTCCAGTGAAGCATGACTCATGGCAAGTCCGTCCGCACTGTGGGAAGAGTAACTGTAAATAGTCTTGAGAAAGGCTGATTTTGTGTTAGTTTCTTGCTTACAAATAATAACATAACATTTGGGGAAGAATGTGCAACAGAGAATCCCATAGTTAGATATTAAAATGACAATAATTTCTACAGCTGGCAAATATTTGCCAAATGTGGTAGCATAGACAGGAATAAATGTGATCCAAGCTATGAAGTAAATGAGCATGCCAAATGTTATGAATTTGGCTTCATTGTAATTCTCAGGTAATTTCCTGCCTTTGAAAGCACATATGAAGCAAACGGAGGCAAGGATGGCAATGTAGCCCAGCATGGTGCCAAATGCAAGTATGGATCCCTCCTCACATTCCAGGATAATGACTCTGGGCAAGGAGACATTCTCCTCTACAGCAGGTGCTGCAAAGATTAGCCAGAGTGTGCAAATGACAACTTGGATACCTGTGCAAGTGAAGATAATAGGGATCGGTTTATAGAGGCATTTCAGGAAGTTCTGCAACTTGGGATCAAAGCTGAAGGCTAGCAAAATTTTCAGGGACTTCATCAAAATGCAGGAGATGCAGAGAGTAAAGCTCACGCCAAATAGCGTCTGCCTGGTTTTACACGTGAAGTCTTGTGGTTCTCCAATGAAAAAGCCCGTGCTGATAAAGTTGAGGAAATGACAGAGGAGGATCACATAGCAGACCATTAATCCTCCAGATGATTTCACAACAGGCGTGTTCAGGTTTCTCGTAAATATTATGCCGATGGCCAGAACAAATATGATTCCCGGTAGGGAGAGAGCCACGAGCAGGATAGCCAAGGAGTCATTCCAGTTGAGATATTCCACTTCCTTTTCAAAGCACGTAGTGCTCCTTACAGGAGCCCAGTGAGTTTCGTTGTTGCATAAAAGGCAGTGATCCATATCTAAAAGACAGAGGTGATTCGGTTACATTGCAAACATTTAAACTAGGTCCACAATACTAGAAATGAGACTCCTCCTCAGTAATAATCCTAAGTAGAAAACAGATATAAATAATTGTCGTATTGGTTACTTATTAAAATAAAACGTGCACAGACCCAAAGAAAATGAGAGAGAAGGGGTAAAGGTGAAAGGGGAAAGAAGAGAAAAAAGAGAAAGGAAAAGGCCAGCTGGGCTGGGACTCTTCAGGAAAGCAATACACTCAGGGTAGACGCTAGCCTCTTAGGAACTTGCTATTACAGGTGGTAGTTCAGGGACTCTGTTAAGAATAAGAGCATTGGAGAGGGGAAGGGCATGCCTTTAACCCTGGCTTGGGTGAGGCAAAGACATAAAGTGTAACCATAATGTTTGTGCCCTCATAATACCCTGAAATAAAAAAAAAAAAAAAAAGAAGAAGGGCTTTGGAATCAGGCATAGCTTAAGTCCTTTTCCTTTCTCTACCATTTATGATTTCTGTAATCTTAAATAAGCTAACTGAACTTTCTAAGCCTATTTCCAAATTCTTCTCTCTTCCTTGAAAAAAAACCCTGTCTCATTGGGGTGCTGCATCCAATGAGATAATAAATATACAGTGCTTCACACAGAGGATTGCACACAATATATGGGAGCTGCCGTTATGACTAAGGCTAGTTCTTTTAAAAGACCCAATATGGATGGGTCACCCTAAAAGCTTCAAGTCTCTTTCTAAAAAGCAAGATAATACAAGGTTGCAATCGATGACACTTGATGAAGAAATAAAGTTTATTTTTTCCCCCAGAGGTCAGTGAATTTCAGCCTCTCACACTGGCAGTGATAAGGTTGAAAAGCATTATGCTGATTCTGACAGCAGGGCAGCATGAATAATTGATGTTAGAGTCTCTGAAAGTGGGATTGCATTTGCTTCCCATTCCAACCCCCTAAAGACAGTGGGTCCCAACAGCTCCCAAAAAGCCCTACTCAGGGAATTCACCTGATTACATCCACACTGTGCTTTTGACTTTTGAGTTTCTGCATTTTCTTCTTTATTAACCTCAAAGTAAGATTGTGTTTCTGTGTATACACTTTATGGCATTTCTAGTCTCCTCCTCTTTCCAAAACCTTTTGCCCTATAAATATTCATTCTTCTCTGTTTTCCCCTTAACAGTAGCTAGTGTCTGTCATTTCATTCATTCAGTGGACCATTATTGGTCTTGTCTAGGTGTGAGAGCTCTGTGCTAGAGATGTACAGAAGAGTAGCAGATGATGTCCTTTTGGGTTACCCCAACTCCTAGCTTTTCCTCCAAGGTGTCTACAGTCTTTTACACTTGTTCTTGGAGGCAACTTGCCCTGGTTATCGAAAGACAACCCAGATAGAAACTTGGAAGACTTCTGTGCATCTTTATGGGAAATAAATGATACATAACTCTATTTGTGTTTTTATTCTCTCACTTGGAAGATAGTTGCTAGATACCATATTGCCTGAGAAACTACCCTCCCCCTTATCTAATTATTTAGACAGCACAGTCCCTCTCGGGATTGGGATAAACAGCTTCTTCGTGAGACAATGACAGAACATGAATATTGAGATATTTTCATTGGTATACTTCTCTGCTTGAAGTCAATAAGAAAAAAGAGTAAGCATTTGGGACTATTCTAGCTCTGGGATTCTTTTATATAAGATGAATAGGAATGCTGCTATAAACGAAGGAGTATTATAGTAGGCTTAATCCAGGAAAAGTGCTGAAAGTTCCTTTTAGGGCTCTTAAGGCTGTTGACCTCACTCTTGTACTTTAAATTGTGTATTTTGCTCTGATCTTGTCAAACTGTTAAAGATAGGGTTGTCAAACAATCAGTTACTAGCATCTCATCTCTGTCAATTGTTGGCCCCTTTTGTCCCACAGAATGAAAAGTTTCATTCCTTTTATGCTTAACTTTTGCCTTTTGGTAGAAATAAGATCGTCAGGATATGCACACCTGTATCTTAACTCCAGGTGCCTGTGGGTCTCTATTATGATCAGTTCAGTTAATTCAACATTTACTTATTTGTACTTTTTGTGCCCCAATTACAAGCCAAGCACATCTGTATGGGGATACCTGGACAAAACTGAGAGAGAACTTGCATTGTTTTAAGAGTTGCTAGAGAGAAAGTATGTGTGAAGGAATGACATTTTCCCTTGGAAATGGAGTTATTTTTACCTCTCTATTATTTATTGGTCGTGTATCTGTTGATATAATAGAGCAAATTCCACGATAAAATGAAATTTCTCTGGAACTTAATTTAGCAGGAGCATGGGAAGCTTTTTTATCTTTTCAAGTGAAAAAATAAACCAAAATAAAAGTCATAAAAAGAAAAATCATCCTAAGAGCAATGGTTCAAGTGTGTCACTGTCCATGTCATAGTGACTTAATTACCTGTCTGATTACTGTAGTAATTTTCAGGACAGTTTACACATTCATAGCAGCAGATGTGTTGACTTCTTGTAGTTTTCTTCATTTGTCCAGGACTACATTCCGGGGAGCATTTAGACTGAATTTGCTATATTAAAAGTGAAAAGAAATCCCAAATAAAATTTTAAGAAAAATAATCCCAACTATCTTTGACTTAATTTAAAGATATACTTACTACATAATATTTTGGTCTTTTTTCATAATACTACAGATTTTTTTTTGCCATCTTAGGAAATATGAACAAACTTAAATATATGAAATGTTTCAGATAGAGAAACTGCTTTAGGAAGAACACAGTTTTTGTCACATTAATAAATTCCGTAAGCATATTATGGAAATTAGCTCTTTCAGAAAGTCCCTAGGAGGCCTCACTGAGATGATGACATTTTAGAAAAGACAGAAAGTATGTGAGAAAATTAACCACATGAACAGCAGAGAAAATTATTACCGGCAAAGGAAACAGCAGGTGCAAAGTCTTTGATTGAGCTAGAAGGGAAGGTATGCATGGGAGGCGAGAAGCCTGTGGGATCGCAGGAGGGGTTGCGAGTAGGGAAAGGGAGTGGGATATGAGGTCAGGGCGGTACAGTGGAAGTGGGAGGGCAGGTCATGCAGGATTTTTAAGGACATTGGCTTTTACCCTGGGAGAAGTAGAAGGCCATGGAAGGGTTCTGAGCAGAGCACTATATTTTCCAGGATTCCTCTGACTGCTATTTTGAGAACAGACTAAAGGGGTCAGAGTGGAGGCAGAGAGCAGTTAGCAACCTTCTATTAATACAACAGATCACAATGATCTGGGTGAGAAGTGTTTGGCAGCAGCTGCGGGCTGGGGAGTAAAAAGTGGTCAGATTCTGGACACATTCTAAAAGTGAAACTCTCATTGAATATGGAATATGACTGAAAGAGTGGGGCAAGGACTCCAGCAGGGCTTTTCATGAGTGACTAGGAGGAGGGGATTGCCATTTATCAAAATGGGGGTGGGTTTGGGAGAGACTGTCAGGAGCTTTGTTTTGGAGACATTAAGTTAAGATGACAGACATCCAAGTAGAGATGTCACTTAGGTGGTTGAGTATTCACTTGGGTTGGAAGTCAGAAGATAAAATCTGGGAGTCCTCACCCCTCTGTACAATGACATTATTTAAAGCTCTGGGCCCAGGTAAGATCACTAAAGAAAAGCATAGACAAAAAGAAGAGCAGTTCTGAGCCCTGGGCACCCAAATGGTTAGGGGCAGTGTGAATGACAAGGAACCAGCAAAGGAAATAGAGAAGTAGTGGCCAGAGAAACAGGAAGAAAATCAAGGGAGTGTACTGTCATGGAAGCAAATAAGGAAAGTATTTTATGGAGGGGAGAATAATTAGCTGGTAAGTGAAGATGATATTTGGATTTATTAAGACTGGTGAGCTAGACAGAAATAATTTGAATGGATTACAGAGGGTTCAAAAGAGTATGGAAGGAGAAAAATTGGATCCAGAGAATGTATTCAACAGAAGTTTTGCTGTAAGGAGAAATAGAGGAATGGGTAGTATTAATATATGGAGGAGGATGTGAGGGAACAATGGAGTGTCCTTTTTTTTTTAAGATGGGAGAAATGACAGCATATTTATATTACCCTGCAGATAATGCAGAAGAGAGAATAATTGAGAACACTGGAGAGAATATGAAATTGCCAGAGCGATATTCTTCGATAAGTGAAAGAGGTTGGGACCCAGAGGTAAAGTACAGGGGCTGACCTGACCTAGGAGCAGACAGTCCACCCCCAGTGCCAGATAGAAGGCAGGGGTACGGGCACAGAGGTGGCAGTAGGGGGACATCAGAGATCTCTTCTGATTGTTTCAGTTTTGTTAGTATAATACAAAGCAGGGTCAATGGAAAGTGAGGTTGGGGAAGATGTATTGAACCGAAAAGATGAGAAGAGAAAGTATAAAATAGCCATCTAGGAAGGTGGGAGAGCTAATGGCCTGGGGCGATAGTCTGCCCAGCAGCATTGAGAGCCCACTGGAGGTTACAGATCATGAATTTAAAGTGAGAACAGTCAGCAAGGTTTTCCTTTTCCTTGTGTGCCTGTGTGTGTGTGTGTGTGTGTGTGTGTGCGCACGCGTGTGTGCCAGCTACATTGATTAGGGAATTAATGTAGAGGCTACATTGATTAGGCAGAGAGCTGAATTTAACCAGGATTGTGTTTTTGTTGAGTAAGTACGATGAAGAGAGAGAGGGGCAAGGGAATTGAGGGTACAAGGGAGCATTACACTAGTTGAACACGGAATTTAAGGATGGATGGTGGGGACAGTGAATGGGCAGGAGGATCACTGGAGGTTCCTGGTGGGGTCAGTGACTTTTGCAGTTGAGGTACGAACTTGATTTGGATGCTAAAAAAAAATAGCCTACAACACAATTACCTGAAGATATTTGAACTCATGTTTTGCTTCTTGGTCTGTGATGATGAAGACATCATTCTGCAGATCATATTCTGCCATCTTGTTGACAGTCATGTGGTCATTGATCTCCTTCCAGAGCACAACATCGTATCCAGTATTTAAGTCCCCATGGGCATCAAAATGAAATGAATTCACTCCATCAGTGAATGTCACATTTTTCAGCACATCAAGTAACTATAAAAAACAAAAACAGAAACAAATGCTGACTATAAACATTGTAAGTGTACCTCTATCATTCTATTTATAACACTGTCTTATAATGAATATCACTTAAAAATAAGAAAGAGGATTCTGGGGGAGGGGGTTCTTAACCACCTGGCAACAATTTGAGAATAAATTTCACTTGGGTTCTGGTTTCATTTCTGCCAAAGTCTTGCTATGTGAGTTTGAGAAAGCAAGTTAATTTCTAGGGATGGGAGCTTCTCTAGCCTATAAAATTGAAACTCTGAGCATCTGCGTTTATTCACGTTGTCCATTTTCAGAATGGGTCCTCTTGAGCAGATACCTGGGTTCTCTTATTAGTGCAATCTTGACAGTTACAATTACTTTCTCTTTTATTACTTCCAATGGTTCTTTAGTCTGTTTTAATGACTGGGTACACAGTAAAGTGATCTCTAAATTCTATCTCTAATTTAATTCATAGAACATTTTTTTTTAGATTGGAAGGAAAGAAATGTAATGTCTGAAAAATTACTTGTCCTGCTACTCAATGTGTACAGTGAGAGCCGGTATACGATACAGTTAGGGCAGGAAATGTTTTATTGACAAATGGGGCAGCCATATTGAGCTTGTGCTGCAGTGGAGGAGCGCGAGAATAAGGGGTAGGGGAACAGGCTGCCATTCTAGCTCCACTGTTAACTTGATCTATAAACATGGCCAAGTAAATACCCTCTCTGAACGCACTCATAATGGCCCACTCACTACATAAGTCTATGGTTCCATGTGGCTTTGCAAAATCTGTAGAATGAGGCAGAAATTATTCTATTTGAATAGAATTATTCTATTCTGCCCCATTTCAGTTAATCTTTTATGAATGTTTCATTTTTGTCAATAGAATATAAGAATATCAAGTTATATTTTAAGGTAAAGGTACTAATTATGAAAGTCATGTTAATGACCAAATATCACTTTAGCAAAATCTCTATGTGTGTGTATTGATTTTATTATATGTTACCACAGGTTTCCTAGTTCTTTTAATGAATGTAAATTCATTAGATTACTTTAAAGAAGGAGGATATTAGATCTAATATGATGGAATTAACTCACAAAATTTGATTCTAGCAATTACCTAGGAGAAAAAAAAAGGGAAACAAAAACAAAAGGATATATAAGGGCCTACCTTCAATATTCTTACTTCCATTTATGTACAGGTTTTTCTTCTGTTCCTTCCTTAAGCAATATGCACATGTAAGCCCCAGTAACTCAATTCTTTAGGGAGCATATCCTCTTCCACTCTTGTGTTTGAACAATAATTTCAACCTGTTTTTTCCTGCATTAAATTAGGTTTTACAGGGTAAAGTTCTGACACATATATGTTCTGTAAATGATAACATTGTATGATATAAATAAACTTGCATAATTTTATACCTGTTCTTACAGGAAAGAAGGTTGAAGCAAATGAAACAGTACATTCATTCCCCATTAAGTATGACAGAACATTTACTCTGGACTAAGGTAAATTTTGAACATTAATACTCCAGTTATTAAGCTACTAAATGCTTTTTCCATCAATTATTTATCATGGAGACTCTGAAATTCACAGTAAGTTGACACTACAAAATTCAGAGAATGGGATTTGTATTTCAATTATTATATTATTCACTTGTGTGTACTAATGCCTTGTTTTTAAGAACAGAAGGCCTGGAGGCCACACTAATTAAGGTGTTATGGTTGACATTGTTTTCCATTCCCCTAACTGTGCTGATGTCTGCTGTATCTCCATAAGTAAGCTTGCTGTGGAAAGAGGTATCTATGCCACTAAAACAGCAGAGGAAACAGCCTTATGTCTCTGTCCTGGTTCCCAAAATATGCCTTTTTCTTTTTCGAGGTGTTCTATGTTGTAGCAAAAAGCACAGTGAACTAAGGCTAGGACAGTTTCATTGATAACTATGTGAATGACCATGAGCTACACCTTTATTGTTGAGGTCCCCTCCATCTCTAAATAGCTACAATGGCCACCAATAACAGTTTCTCTTACCATTTCTTTAAAATAGAGTGTAAAGGATACGAGTACTGTGGACCTACCATAATATTTTAAAGTTTAGAGGCGATGTATATCAGTACCTAGAACCACAGGCCTTAAAAATTATTAGTTATTATTACTATTACCACTCCAAAATCACTATTGTGTCTCTCCTAACTTTGGACTAATATGCAACCACCATTGCTACACTTGCATGTCTCATAGGGTCTTCAAATTCAACATCTCCAAAATGCAATGCTTAATATTTCTTCTCCCCAACACACTTCCACTTTCCTCTCTGTTTTCATCTCAATAAATTGCACCCGTTGCCCAAATTTGAAATCATTTGCAAGATCTTTGCTTCTCTCTGTCATCCTTTATATCCAATCTATCTACACATGCTCTTCATCCTTCCTCTTAAATATCCAAGTATACATCTCTCCATCCTTACTGTCACTTCTGTAGTACAGACATTCTTATCTTATGCCCAGATTACTAAATTGGTTGTTCTACCTCCAATATTGTGTTCCTCTAATCAATTCACACTGTAATTGGAATGCTATTCTATGATAGAAAACATATCACATCACTCTCCTGCCTAAAAATATCTTTAATTGGTTCCCTTTTACTTTCTCAAGTCCAAACCTTAAAACGTAGTTTGCAACCTTTCTATTAATAGTTAAAGTGTGGTCTTTGTAGTACCAGTATCAGCATCACCTGGGCTGGGCAGTTGTTAGAATACAGACTCTCAGGTCCCACTGTGCAACTACTGAATTAACATTTGCATGGTAATAAGACTCCCAGGCAACTCAACTGCACATTAAAGTTTGAGATGACCTGATTGTCAAGGCTTTAGTAATGTGTCCTTCACTAACTCCTCCAGTCTTATTTGTCTACAGCTTTCATGCAAGACTTCATTTCTGTGGCACTATTCTCTGTCCCCTGAAAATGTCATGCTCTCTCTTCTGGGACTTTGCTGGAGTATTTCTGTCCTGGCTAACTCCTATCTGTCCATTGTATTCACCATAGATGCCATGTTTTTTGGAGAATGTTCTCTGAACTGGTAATACTGAATTAGCTGCCTCAGTTATGTGCTTCTTTGCTACCTTGTATTTATATAAAATGTTGTAATTCATCACCCTACATTGTAATCAGCTCCTTAAATGTTTGATTGTATACCCTACTGGACATATGACTTCTTCAAGGAGAGAACTTTGTCTTGTTCATAATATCTTCAACCCTCAACACAATGCCTGGAACACTGACACATTCAACAGATATTTGCTAAATAAATATGTGAATAGAAGTTTGACTGTTAGACATTCTCTCATCTCACACACATCACTTACTGTCCTATATATCACAAAAAATAAAGGAAAACAAAAAAGAAAACACGAATTACTAGTCACAGCAAGGAGGTGGTATCCTCACACACATCCGAGGAACATTAAAAATCTGTTGAAGTAAAACAAGCGTGATTGTGTCTCTGACTACTGATCAGAAATATCACCAAATATAGGGCCAAAGTAAGTAATACCCTCAAACACTGGAAAGAACTAACCCCTTTAAAATTATTGGAATCTAAAATCATTCAGAACATATCATTTAAATATTAGTGAATTTTGCTAGGGGACAAAGTAATCCTTAGGAATGTATCTTTGACTAGGAACACTAAATGTTTTTGATCTCTTAAATTTAATGTCTATGGAGATTTCTTCATAAAAATACAATTGTTTGCATTATTCGTCCCACTGAATATGGCACTGACCAGATGTGGCTCACTCACATCATGATCAAAGGAGCAAGTCACCCTGCTGTTCCTCCTTCCTGATATGTTTCTGTTTGTTTCTAGATTAACTGACTCTGGGGGCAAAAATAATGACCCCAGGCTCCTAGTGTTTAAATAAAACATTTTAGAGGATTCTGCTTAGATTATGCTTTCTCAAGTCTTTTCCCCAAAATGTTTGAGACTTATTCCTGATGTAAAATACTTTCCCAGATCTTTAGTGGATCTTACTATTTATCTTTCTTTTTCCTTATGAGGTTTTTTTTATCTCTCTCTCTTTTATGCCATCTGTCTCTATGACAGTTCTCCGTTTCTCCTTCACCATCTCTCATTTCTAAAATTCCATGTAGTGGTTTCATTGTGGTAGTCCACTTTCAAAAGTGAAAAGTGTTTTTCTGCAGTGCAGCAGGCCAAACTATTGAAATATATAGAAAATGTCCGACTAAATTTGGAGTATAGTGAAGAATGGTGATCTAAAAACATAATTTATAGTTTTTGCCCATCTTTCATTAAAGTTTTACAGTACAAAGAGAATGCTTTCAAGTAGGCATCTTAAAATCATTAGACATATAAACATAAATTTTTAAAAGAGAGTTTTAATTTTTAAAAAAGGTCTTAATCCCTAGTTTTACCTCTTCACTAGATTTTTGGTTTTGCACTTACAAGGTGAAAAGTAGTTTTAAAACGAGCAATTTAAAACACCCTCTGACCATCACATGATCCTCCCAAATGTAAGCTGGTCACATCAGACCTTGGAGTTTGTGTTTGTCGGCATTTAAAATAAAAATGACCAAAGTAGAAATAGCCTGTTCCAGATATCTACTTATATGGTCAGAAGAATTGAGTCATATTCTTCTTTACCTTCTTTTCTCTTATGAATTTAACATATATATATATTTTTGTGATATGATTTTGCCTCAAGACAAACAAGTTTGGTTTTGAATACATATTATTGAGATTTTTGTTTCTAATAAGTAAAATTTATCATTAAAAAGAAGTAATTTACTTTTAAATGTCTTGTTCAAAGACATTTAAGAAAACACAATGAAAAAATTTCACTAAATGGAACTACATTAAACTTTGTTTCTCCAAACTAATCAAAGAGGAAAAAGGAAAAAATTTCTTTTACATGCAATTAGTGGTACCTTTAAACCTGGAATATCATAATTTACCTAGCAACATTCCCTTGAAGAAGACTGTTGTCCTACAGAGACCACCTTAACTGAGAAAGTCATTACTGCAGGTGTTGGGATTATAAACTACCAGAGACACAGTGAAAAGTAAAGGGCATAGCCAGAAGACCCAAACTGTAGTCATATTTCTGGTACTTCCTATTTTTAGTTTCCTCTTCCATCATATTTAGTAAAAACAAAAAGGATTATTAAACTTGTCTGCTCTAACTTACGTTTGTTAACAGCATTAAAAGAGATAATCTATGTGACTCAAGGAAAATAGCATGATCAACAGAATTTTCTTGGGAAATAAAAGAACATAACTTTGGTGGCTCAGAGTAGGAGGTGAAGGCAAAATACAACACTATTATCTTCAAGAATAAAGAGGTAGGATAGTAATGCAGGTTACTTAAACACTGAAGGTGTTTACTTATAAAAGGAATAAGATTAAGAACAGTTAATATAAATCTTTGCAAATTGAAGCAAGGAAGAAAATAGAGAAAATGATGGTAGGGAATTTTCTTGGATGTGTGAGTTAGTACCTCCCATGGTTGAAAGGCGTTGGGATTCTGACAGTCTTGAGCTTGGCACAGATCACGAATGGCATAACTAAGGGCAAACACTGCAAGCTGAATACCATGAATGAGTCCTGGCTCAGTATAATCCCAGAGGAAGTCATTTCTCAGGAAGAAGTTCTTTTTTATTATCTCCTTGTTAGCCTTGTAGGGCAAAGTCCCCTGAGAATGGTTGAAAATGCATTGACTCAAATCACTGTCCTTGACATATGCACAGGCAGACAAAAGCATGGCACATTCATGTAAGGGTTTGTTATTGTCACTGGGAAACATATGCAGATTTTGGAGAAAGGAATGGAAAGAGGACATATTCCCTCTTTTAAAGGCAAACCCCACAACTTTGCCAATCTTTTTAACATTAGGAATGGTGGTAATCTTGGTGGCAGTTGACCAATTATCACTAGCAATCCAGATCTTATTTATATTCCTTTCAATGGCTTTATTGAAGAGATTGAAAACATGAAATTGCCGCAGAAATACCACAATGACATTAACCTGGGCTTCTGCCATGATTTTCTCAAGTGTCTGATTGATTCTGATGTCAATGGTATTGTCTGAGAAGAAGGCTGGGAGAACCTCTTTGAAGGCTATGCACACATTTTTTTCTGCAGTCTGAATTGCAAAAGCATTGAGAGCCAATCGTCCATAGTCATCATCTGTGGTTATGATACCAATCCAGTTCCATCCAGATTTCTGAATCAGGTGGACCATTGCTTTGGTTTGGTAGAAGTCACTGGGCACAGTCCGTAAAAATGAAGGAAAGCGAATTTTGTCACTCAGGATTTCTGCAGTTGATTCATAACTCACCTGGAAATGGATGGAATCTTTTAGTTATGGTGTTGATGAGTTCCAGGTGGCTGCTTAAATAGGTGATCCCCTCTTTGATTTCCACGAGTTTCCATAACATTTTCCTAAGTTCTCTGCTCCTTTCTATCCTTCCCCTTATATGAATTCCTACTTTACAAATAGCTTAAGTCATGATACTTAGCACCTGATGATGGTTTAGAGTCATTGCTCTCTAATCATTTCATATTGTGTATAGTATATGCTGTCTGAAGGTTCAAGCTCTATCTCCTATCTCCATTTACACCTCTAAATTCATCTGTATCTATCTTGTATCTCTGGCCAGTGTCAATAATGAATATTACTTAAATACTTAGAAGTACATACAGGAAAAATGCGGCCAGTCAAATAAGCAAAATGCATTTGGGGACACCAGGTTGTGCAAAATCTTGTCTAAATCACAATCCTGGTGGTTTTGTTCCTGGGTAAAATTATCCAGACAAAGTAAGCTTCTAGTCCATGCATCAGCAAACTTTTTTTGTAAAGGACCAGATATAAAATATTTTAAGCTTTGTTGGTCGCATATGGTCTCTGTCATATCTTCTTTTTTGTATTTTTGGTTACAACTTTATAAAAATGTATTAACCATTCTTAGCTTGACAACTCAAGAGCATGAGAGCCACATCCAGTCTGCAGGCTATGGTTTTCCGATCCCTGAGCTAGTCAAATAAGCATTAGCATTTTGAAAGACCTAATAATGTATGCAAAGTTTTGCCTGATTTATAACTTTGGTGATTTTATTCTAAGGAGAATTATTGCCTTCTATAGATGCAACAGCAACATGTCATTTGCTCAGCAATTTGTTTCTTACTACTTATAGCAGCCATGTGGTATGGTGGAAAGACAATAGGCTTTGGAGCCAGACTAACTGTTAGAATCCTGACTCCAGTAAATTTAGGAAAGTTACTTAAACTTTCTTTACCTGTAAAATTATAGGATTCTTGTTAAGATTAAAGGAGAAAGTTAAAGTTGATACTAACACACAGTGAACTTTCACTGCACCTGAGTTGCCTTCCCAGTATCTGATGTTGCTATGCTTGGCTGCATTTCATGAGCCTGGCTTTTGTAAAATCAGTGTTACCTATAGAGGATCCTCTTTCCTTTTATGTTGTCTATTATAGAAATTACATTTTTATATTAGCCAAGGTTGTTAAAATAGTCTACTTTTCTTATTTGTCACCTAACTAGCATTGTACATAGTCTAGAAATTTTGAGCCAATGCCTTATCTCTGATGTGTTTGGGAAACAATTCTTTTTGATTTTTCATTTTGGACTTAAAATTTTCAATATCAACTCCACTAGGCTATGATATAATGGCACTCTGAGGGTCTTTGTGGGTATACGTATTTATTTACTCTACCTCCAAAAAGTTGTGTATTTTGAATTCTTATACATATTCATTATGTTATATATATTTTTCTACTTGCTCACTTCTATTAGATGGTAAATTCTTGATAATCTGACTATAAGCCTTTTCTTTTCCAAGTTTTGGCTTCTAATCTTCCTTGAGCTTAGAGAGGAGTGACTGAGCACTGTCAGACTGGACGTGGCAGACTGATAGGTGACCACTCCCTTAGCACTTTTCTGCCATGCAATCTGTAATGAGAGTGTATCCTTTCTATAACTGAAGGGAAAGAAAGGTTAAAGTAAAAGCAACTCCCTAACTAGTTTCCTCAGATAGAACAAAACCTACCTGTGGCATGAGCTGTAAATTCAACATTCTGGAGACAGCCATCGTTATTTCTGAGTAGCCAGAGCCTATAACAGCCTTAACCCTTGGTATGTAGCTGGAATAATCGCACTGAAACTCCACGGTTTCTCTGGAGCAGTTGAATTTAGAAAGAAACCTCAGAGCAGCTGCCATTGCCACTGTGACTTCTGTACAAGTGTCGTAGATTTCATACCCCAATTTGACTCCAGATAACAGTGTTGAATTATTGATCATCTCAATGCTGTGTATCATGGCAAGAGTTTGAAGAAAGACTGATATTTCAAAGCTGTTGAGAAACAAGTATTTTTTTGAAGTTAGAACATAACTCTTCTATCGACATGATATCTCATTTTATCTACGTCTCTTCTTTATAACAATTTCTAGGTGAGTAAAGCTTACCTCTTGAAGGAGCCAAATTTTATTTAAAATAATGTTTGATGAAATCTTTATAAAAAGTAATGTAAGAGCCCACAGTTTCTTAAATGGAGTCTAAGGTATGGGGTTTAACTTTTTCTTGATGAATTTTGGGATCAGTTTGAACATGCAATTTGGTATTCTACAACCTGAAGATGCATTTGATTTTTGTTCCTTTTTGTTGTTAGAGGTCAGCATTTTATTACTGTCATAGTGCTTGCTTTTTAGACTCACAAGCCCATCTTTTAGTTTTTTGATTTTAGTCTGTTGTGATTAGAGAACAGATAAGTCTCTTACGAATTACATTAACAGGCTCAGGGTAAAGCCCAACAGCCTTGTCCGAGATAAAGTGTGCTGCTTTAGTTCTGAGGCATTTCAACAGTCGAAGGGCATTTCCAATTTACTTCCTGATCTATGATCATTCCAGAGCACTGAGCTGTTTGATTACTGATTTACTGTCAAGTTTATTTCACTCGCTCCTGTATACAAAAGATTACAAATAATGCCTTATATATAATAAGGGTTCAATAAATTTTTAAATGAATAAACGGGGATATTATTATTCAGGGTTTGATATTCTAACATTTTCTTTTAGTTCATGAAGTTTTGATCAATTAGACTATTTGACTATTACTATTCATCGTCGTAGACTGAGTAAATATGAAATTTGGCAAATCAACATTAAATTTTTAATTTAAAAAGAGAACTAAAGACAAGAGAAAGGATAAACTAATAGGTTATCTGATCAATAAATTGCATAATATTTTCAGAGTCCCCCGCATGTAAACTCCATTACAGTCTGAACCTCTTTGATGTATTCACCTTCATCTCCAGTGCCTAGAATAGGGCCCCGGTAATGTAGGCACTTAATAAGTATTTGTTCAATGTTGATGAATGCTATTTCTCTTGATGAGTGACAATAAAGTAAGAGATTTTCAATTCAGTGATTTTTTTCAAGAGGAAATTTGCTAGTTAGATCAAATAACTCTTTAGTGTTTTCCATTCCTAACTGTTGGCCTACAATTGTCGGCCTTAACTCTGCAATCATTCTTTGGGTACCAATGCAATGCTCTGAAAATCTTCATGAATTCTTCTGTGCTATTTCCTGGTATTCCTGCTAATCAACAATTATGAGGACAATAGCTCAACATGCCCATTTTCTGAGGAGAATGCTAAGAAGGAACCTTAGTGTGACATGAGATCATATTTTATCTGAAAGCATTCTCAGAGGGATTAGTAAATATGTAAATACTTTGTGATAAAGAAGGAAAAGGTAGGAGAGAAGAGGAGATTAAACTTATACACAAAAACATCAAGCTAGAATCAGAATTTTAGAATTAGAAGGAAGCATGGGGATCACATTGCCATAGCAAGAGAAGAGGATGCTGCCTGTGTCCTCAGAGGTTATCCAGGTCCCTTATTTTACAAATGAGAAAATGGAAACTGGAACTCAAAAAGTTCAAGTGATTTGCCTAAGTTTACAAAATTAGTTTGTCCCAAAACTGAAATTAGAATTCAAACACCCTGCTCTCCTTAAAAAGGAAAAATCTATCTGCGACACCCTCCACCCAGCTTTACTTTTCCACATTATAGTGTGACAAACGTCTTTTCCATAATTAGGATTTCTCGATGCAAAGTGTTCATCAAGGAAGAAAAAATACTTTGCGTTGAGGAGGGTCTTAATTTATCATGAAAGAATTGAATTGCTTCAAGAATGAAATGAATATAGCATTGACAAAAAATATTAGTGTGAGAAAAAATGTAGTCTATTTTAAACAAATCATCAAATAGTAGATCCATTTTAAAACAAAATACATGTTGTGGTTGATAAAAAAACAAATGGGCTATGTATGTGGTAAAGAACAGGCTACAGTGTCTTCTCAAGTGACTTCAGGGGTTAATTTTTAAGGCAAAATCTAAATAAATACATTAATGAAAGGCATTCATTACTTCTGCACATGGAAGTTATCTGATTATGCGTACAAGGCTGATATATCTCTCTTTTAAGGTGGGATTGCAAGATTAACCTTATGCAACTTAAATATATATGAGTTTAAATTTTATTAAAATAATTCAGATGTTAATACAAGTAAACAGTTCACATGTCCTAGTCTCATGGCATAATCTTGAAATCTAATGTGTTTTTTGAGGCTTTACTCACCCAACACACTTCTGGATTTGTGGTCTCTTGGGATAGTCTTCTGAGGGCAACATTTTTTCATGAATGGCAAACAAACCTCCAATAATGATATGTCCTGGAGAAGTGGCAGCCACAAAGTCATCAGGGGTCTGGCAAGGGTGGGAAGTTGCAAGAATAATCACAAAGCAGGTAATCAGTATAATCAATAATGCCATATTTCTATCTCACTTGCTGAGTTCATGTGAGTTCTTAGGAATCATTAAGCTCACAGAGTGCCAATAACAAGGTTTCTATTTCACCTGTAAACACCTTGTAAGGTATAGGACAGTGTCAAGTGCCAGAAACACTCAATATTCAGATACCTGATGATAGTCAAAACAGTTCTTTCACCAATAAGAATATATCAGACTCTCTAAGATTCCAGTGTTGAAGATGTGTGACAGTCTTCATGCTAGGTAAAAGCTGATAGAATTACAAACACAGGTCTCATTGTAATAGGACTCTTTTACTCCAGTGATATGCCAAGGGCTTTGAGTCATGCTGGCATTTCTTTTGAAGCAGAATGTAGAACCTTCAGGAAGAAGCAGTTTGGGAAAGATTCCCCAGTTTAGAAATAGACTGCTAGGCTGGGCGCGGTGGCTCACGCCTGTAATCCTAGCACTCTGGGAGGCCGAGGCGGGCGGATCGTTCTGAGCTCAGGAGTTCAAGACCAGCCTGAGCAGGAGAAGAGCGAGACCCCGTCTCTACCAAAAAATAGAAAGAAATGAATTGGACAGCTAAAAATATATAGAAAAAATTAGCCGGGTATGGTGGTGCATGCCTGTAGTCCCAGCTACTCGGGAGGCTGAGACGGTAGGATTGCTCGAGCCCAGGAGTTTGAGGTTGCTGTGAGCTAGTCTGACACCATGGCACTCGCCCCAGGCAAGAGCTTTTGTGGTGATGGGCAAAGCTAAAAACAAGATGAAATTTGTCTAATACAGTGTTTTGCTTTGAACAGGAAAGGTCTTTTCAGGGATCGTTGACATTTCCACCATTGTTTGTGCTATATTGTTTTTATAAATTTGGGGCTAATTTAAGGTTATATGTTCTTAAATGCTTAGGAGTCTGAACTAACCAGATTTGATGGGCATCTTTTGGAATTCAACAGAGGATAGATAAATCTCAGCAACTTAGACACAATTAAGAAAAATTTAGTTTTCAAAATCAATCTTTTAAAAATATTTCATAGAAGAAAATATCTCATGGGCAAGCAGTTACAAATTCAACATATCCGGTTTGTTTGATGGGTAGCGGATACATTTAAAGGAATTTCAAAAAATAAAAGAGTACAATAGTATTTTTTGTTTCCATATGTCAGTTAGCTTTAGATTATAAGGACATGTGGGAATATGCCAACTGAGGAGTGGAGAAATCAGAGCTCATCACACAGTTTCAACTGTTTTCTTAAGTTTTACCTTTTTTACTAATGGCAGGATTTCCTATTAGGAAGTAAACCAGTTAACTTCAGTTGTCCACAAAGTTTAATAAACATGCACGAATTTGAAGACTCTTCAAATGTTTAGCAACTATATTTTACTTATATTAATCTTATTTGTGAATGTATGTGTGTATGTGTGTGCACAACTGGATGGATTTCTGTTTTCATGAATTTAATTATTTTTCTCAGATAGCCTCAAAGGTCTCACATCATTGCAAGTTCAAAGTTGATTTTGGTAAAACAATGCTAAAAATAAGAAATTCCAATCATATTCCTGCAAAATTATGCAAGTATTCAGCAACTCAGAGTGATTCCGAAGATATGTAGCTCAGACCTGACATTTGTTTGAAAAATCAATACTAATGATTTCTTTTAGATTGCAATTTTAACAGTATTTAGGGTCTTCGTAATCTGTCAAAACATAAAGATAAAGCACATTTTTCTTATTTAAATAAATACAATTTAAGTTTGAAGATCTCTATCCATAAAGGAGCCTCTGAAAGTAGGAAATCAAAAGGTTTAGAACCACCCCCCCTGCCCTGTAAAGTTCCGTATATGGTATCTCGTGTGGTAGAAAGGGCTCAGGCTTTGGAAGCTGACCGACCTTGGTGGCTCTGCCTACCACTTAGCTATGTGACTATGAGTGAGTTACGTTACTTCTCTGAACGACACTTTTCTCAACTATAAAACAGTTGATACTCCATCTAATGGGTATGTCTTGAGATTAGTTCACTGCTTTGTGAAGCTCCTGAATTCTATAGGCACTCAATTATTAGCTCCCTCCTTTCCCTTCCCAAAAACAAACTGAAAGTTATCATTTCCTAAATTTGGAGTGCCTTCTACAGCTGGCTAAATCATTGTTCAGAGATTTTTCTCAAACATCTTAAACGCATGCCTGGTAGAAATGATTATTTTCATAATAGTACCACTAGTTGATTATTGTCTCCCTAGAATGGAAACTCACCACTGAATTGAGGTTGAAGGAAGATGGAGAGCATGTTAATTACTTAAGAATTCCATTGGATGCATTATTGTCGCTGTTGTAGTTTGTGTTATTATCAGGGTTCAATTTGGGACCAGGAATAGAACTCTTAGCCATAATTTAGGATCTGCAGTTACTACATGTTTTTTGCTATTTAAAAGCACTTATAAATGATAACAATAACTATTTCTATTCCAAACGATTATGATTTTTACCTTAAATAATTATTTCTCAGGGGTAAAACCTCTTGAAGAAATTTTGAGATATGAATTACTAATGGGACTAGTTTGTTCTTCCTTTTGATCTCAAGGTTCTATATTTCTTTGTAACTATCTTATTTGAAGAAGTATCTGGTTAATATTACTTAAAGGGAAGTATAAAAGTGTTACCACTCCCCAAGTAATTTTCATAAATACACGCTTGCCCTGGTTAGACAAGCATAGTAGGAAAGTATTAATATAATCAATGATTAAGGATGCTTTATTCTAACATTACGAGTCTGTATCACCAAAGGTGGATGGATGGCTTCCCCCATGATGAAAGGCTGCAGTAAAGATTGGGTCAGGCTGAAAATGGTGCTGTGGGAGCAGAGGCACGGAATACAGCATCAGCACTCCAGAAAACTCTCCGGCGAGTGAGGTGTGGCACCTATCTTCTTTTAGTACCTTAGTTTTCCCTCCTGTTATCCCAGCTTCCCAGTCACCCTCTTCAACTGCACACCCCTCTTTCATACTTCACTGAATTCCATGCTAATGATGACACCACAAAATTAGTTTCAGTGATATTTGCGTCTGCATTAAGATTTTTAAAATAGAAACATCTTCAACATCAAAGGAATACATTTAAAACAATAAAACAATAGTATTTCAGTTATCCGCAAGAGGAGTCAGATGAAGTAAGTACAGCATGGCAGTGACCCAAGAGGAAGGAACCTTTGGGCCCCACCATGCGGGCAGCCGATGACGATGCCAGCACACAGAGCCAGCCTGACAGAACAGGTCAGAGTGCCGCCTCTGAAGGGAAGGAGAAGGCAACACCAATGTTATGAAGGTAGATGCCAATATCTACAGCCTACGGGGAAAATAAACAGAACTTAAGAATAAGTTCTGACTCATCATTCCATATTGTCAATCTCTTTCAGTTTTTTTCTTAGGGCAGCGCAAACAAAAATATATTTAGCTAAAACAAGCAGGTATTCAAAACACAATGCCACATTTACATTTATTTGATCAACATTCAATTTGAATGCATTTTTCTGTTTGTGGTGTGCTTCCCTTGCACAATAATCCATTCTCAAGAAGTCACAACAGGAGAGATTGGACCCTTATGAACACAGTCTTAAGCGCTGAGCTATGAATCCCACAGATTCAGCACTTTCAGCTTGCATTCTTGTGGTAATGTCTTACACATTTATTTAATCCTCCCTTTATTTCCTAATTTTCATGTGCTTGCTATTACCTCTTCAACTAGATTGATGCTTTTTGAAGGCTGAGATAGAGTTTTATACCTCCTTTGTATATCTCATAGTTCAGTGTTTCAAAAATATACCTACAGTTTTGTCATGTATTTAACTACATTACAAATACATTGCTCAGTTTAAGCATTTTATTGGTGATAAGTCATTAATAAACTCCTAGTAGACAGATGAGCCCCAATAAATAAATCCAAGCTATAGTTCTCACTAATCATCAGCTTTCATAGCCTATGGCTATTATCATTTGCCCATAAAAATATAAATATTAATTCATATTGACTAATAGCATTAAGTGCTAGAAGGATATCACTGCACTTTAAGTAAAAAGTCCAATAAAGCATCTGCTAGAGGTAAAATTATAACACCTAAGTTTCCAATGAATCTAGCTGGGTGCCTAGCTAAGAAATTTATTTCATTTAGTTGGATTTCAAATATACCAAAAAGAGGAAGGTTGGTCCTTAACAAGTTTATGAAATAACTAAGTCAGATTTTTGTCCTGCTGTATCCTTTCCCTCATTGGGTCCCCTGTTTCCCTGTATTTACCCACCGGGCTTAGTATTCTGTCACTGTGCTATTCCATATTGAATTATCATTTGTCACTGCAATGTTTCTGCTTCGTCATGCACCATCTTCTCCTGCTGTACCCATGTCTGTCTGTAATTGAAATCTCCCTCCTGGCATTTTTTTATTTACCATTTAGTTTTAACATTAGGTGATTAATTTTCTTTAATGTACAACATAGGGGGTATTATCCTACTATAGTACCCAAGGAGGTCTATGGATGGACTTCATGGAAGTCTGTGAATCCCTTGAAGCTGTATAAAAATTTCGAGTGAACATGCATATGTAGATTTTTCTGAGGAGAGCACTCAGTGCTTTTATCAAATTATCAGAGGGTCTGTGACCCCCAGAAAAGTGAAAAGCCACTATCTGTTAGAACAGATTTGTACCCTGCTTCCCAGGGAACACAGGAATGTTTTCTGAGATAATGATCTTGCCTTTGTTGTTACCTGTTTGCAGCTCAAACCATCTTCACTAAGCTCCCACCAACAATTTCATCATGTGCTTGATACACATTACCGTTTAATAACACTAGTCAAAATATTATGTTAGCAAAGTCTCATTGCCCCAAATCATTTCTCATCCATACTAAAGCAGAGCACTACCCTAAGAAGCCCACGTGTACTTACTTTATTTACCACAATATGAAGTGAAGCATGATTGTTTTCTGGTGAAGTTAAGCAGTAGTAATAATCTGCAGTGTTTTATTACTTCAGAACAGGCCGACTTGTTCACTTTCAAAGCCATTTTTAAATTTCGTTTCTACTTATCATACAAAAAGTTGACTGTTATTAAAATAATTATTTTGTCGTAATGTGAAGAAATACATAACAGTTGACTCTTGAACAATATAGGTTTGAATTGCGTGGATCCTCATATACTCAGTTTCTTCTGCCTGTGCCCCTCCTGAGGCGGCAAGACCAACCCCTCCTCTTCTTCTCTTTCCTCAGCCGACACAATGTGAAGATGATGAGGCCGAAGACCTTTATGATGATCCACTTCCAGATAATGAACAGTAAATATATGCTCTCTTACTTATGATTTTCTTAATAACATTTTCTTTTTTCTAGCTTACTTTATTGCAAGAATACAGTATTATAATACACATACAAGATATGTGTTAATCAACTGTTTATGTTATTGGTAAGGCTTCCAATTAATAGTAGGCTATTAATAGCTAAGTTTTGGGGGAGTCAAAAGATATATGTCAACTTTCGACAGTGTAGGGGGTCAATACCCTTAACTTCTGCGTTGTTCAAGAGTCACCTGTATATATTTTATATACCTATATACATGTATACATGTTCCCCCTGCTTAAAGGAAGAACTTTAAAAATATTTTAGATTACTATTTAGCTCTACTTTTCATCGTCTCATATAGAATTACAATGTCGTGTTTCACACCTAATGGGTGTGGTATGCACCATCTGGGGGATGCATACGCTTGAAGCTCTGACTCGGGTGGAGCAAAGGCAATATACGTAACCTAAATATTTGTACCCCCATAATGCCAAAATAAAAAAAAATTTAAAAAAGAGTGACAATGTAGTGTTACATCGTCCTCTCCCTTAGCCCTGATATTATAGTTCCAGTTACAAAAATTACTTCTTTCTCCCAACTCAGCACTAATTGTAAAATAGGTAAGGAAATTGAAACCCTAAAGGATCTACCAGTTATCTACCACAGTGTTAAATCTTTGCCTCACCTTCTTTTTATGTGTTTACTGAATCTCTCATATTGCAAACTGTATTTTCGGTGGAGTTATAAAAAAACTAGAAGGTTTTGTCTCTTCAGATAAGTTTCATAAACTTGAAAGCCATTTGTGATATCAAGCTAAATTGTAAATTCAATGAAAAATAAATCTTCCAAATCACTAATTTAGTGCTGTTGATATAAATGTTAGTTGATTGAATTTGTCACTTTTCAGTCAGTTTTTTGTGTGTGGGCACAGTCCAAGTTAACAACTTAATAACTTAGTTCTTTTTTCTACATGGCATATAAATAACGTAGAATTTGTAAAATAAATTTTCTTCAGGAATTTCAAACTGTGGCCCTTATATCCCTACATTCCCTTATAGAACATTAAGCACAAAACACAGATGCTTAAATTGGGAGAAACTCAGATTGCTGTATTGATGTGTTGGACTCAAAATTGAGAAAACACGTATTTTTTTTACCCTGCAAATGTTAATACTAGGAGTATTTTCAGCCTCCTTATGTTCAATTTTGGCTTCACTGTCACTGCCTCATTTTCTTCACAGCATTTGTCAATATCTGTTACTATTAGTTTTTTGTTTGTTGCCCATCTCCTCTGTTATTTTAAAGCTCTGTAAGGATAGAGATTATGTCCATGTGTTTACTAGAATATATGCATCCAGTATCTTATACATAGCCTACACATGTTAGAAACTCAATACCTAGTTGTTAGATGAATGAACGAGTACATTGAAACAGCACAGAAATGAGTGATCACAGCTTACGCTGCCCTTCTAAGCTGGGTGATGTAACCTTGGGAAACCTGCAACCTGGAAGAACTCTGAAAGCTGAATATTGTTAAAGACCACTCACAAGCCAAAAGCAGAAACTCCAAGTTCACATTGGTTTTCCCTAGCTTGTGATGTCAGAATGAGTATTTGTTTGGGGAATCAGTAACATCTGCTTTCGTATTTATTCATTCTCTGCTCCCCTCTCCTAACGAGGCAGTATAGTAAGCACCTGGCTGCTTGTAGGCCCAACAGACTGCCCACCATGTACTTGTTATTTGTTTTCAACAGACATACTCCATCAGGTTCACAGTTCATGTTGTGAGTGTGGCATGTTTATGTTTTAAGGATAAATAAACTTTTATATGTGCTACATATGCAGCTTTTAGGATCAATTCAGTAGCAAGAAAGAGGCTAGGTCATATGAAAACTAATTAGACAACAAATTCAGAAATTCTGTTATAGGAATAGGCTATCAGTGGGAAGGTTACAAGAGATTGCTCAGGAATAAGAGTGCCTGCCTTGACAGGTTCCTGTATTAATATAAGTAAAAACAAGAGGTTGGCAATTTTGAGTGGGCAATAGGATACTGTGTGAGGGACCAGATCGGGTCTTCTTCCTTGAGATTTCAGCCAATCAACAGGTTTAATCCCTCAAACAAAGGCAGACAACTATGGTTAGACCAGGTTGGTGAATTATTGCAGATCTGTCTCCTTCAGTAGGCAAGCAATCGTCGAAAGTTCCTTCAAAAGCTTATTTGTAGAAAGAGATAATAGTGCTATTTAAAGTAAACATGTAGAAAAACCTCTCCATTATGATTGGAAAAGACTGTCCCAGATAACCAATTTAAAAAGATAAATTTACCTATGGCTTCTGTATAGAATTCTGGTTGATTAGATTCTCCAATAGACAAGTAGCTTTGTTCAGTTCTTCGAAAGCATTAATTTGTCCTCAAAAACTATAGAAATAAATGTATATAATACTTTACATCTGTAAAGTAGAAAATGTGAGTTGGAAACAAGAAAAGAGGTTAAATAGTAAATATACTTGTGCTGATAGAATATTATTAGACTTCTTAAGATATAATCAAAGGTAAACTGATTATGTAGCAATTCAGTGCTTTGGGAAGTATAGAGAGAACTTGGATCATTTATACTGGTAATTCTATTTTGAGAATTATTTACTTTATCTAAATTAGCCTCTGAAAATTACCTGGTAGTTGACTGTTACTTTTCATTTGCCCGTGGATAATTTCTTTTCTTATTGAAAAGGCATATTAAACCATACCTATTGTATATTCATTTATTCAATAAGTACTTACTGAGTTAGTTATTGTCCTAGGTGCTGGTGAAACAGAAGAGGACAAAATAGGGTGAAAAAAAAATCCCTCATGAAGTTTACATTCTAATGCGGAAGGCAGATAATTACAAAAAAATAAATGTTTTGTAATATATTAAAAGGTATTAAGATGACTAAAAAGCAGTGAAAGGGCATAGAAAGTTCCAGAACGGGGTTGGAACTTTAGTCAGGAAAGTTGATCCATCAAGGCCTTGCTAAGAAGATGACATTTAAGCAAAGACTTAAAAAAGGTGCAAGAGAGAACCATGTGGATGTGAGAGGGAAGAGTGATCTAGGCACAGGTGAGTAGCAAAGTCCTGAAGAGGGAGCACAGCAGGACAGCAGGAGGCCGGTGAATCTGGAGTGAAAAGAGCAAAGGGAAGCACAGTATGAGATACATACAGACATGACAGGGAACCATATAATGAGGACCTTTTAAGGAGTTTGGTTTTTACTCTGAAATGGGAAGTCATTGGATTTTGAGTAGTAGAGAGGTATATTCAGATTTACATTTTTAAAGGATCATTTTGTCTCTTCGTTGAGAATAGATCGAAGGCTGCTTGGTAACTCCTATAATAATTCAGGTGAGATGATGCTAGCTCTGATGAGGCTAGATGTAGTGAAGGAAGTAAGAAGTAGGCAAATTCTGGATATATTTTAAAAATATAGCCAACTTAATTTGCTGACATAAACTCAGGTTATAAGAAAAAGAGAGAATCAAGGATAAGTATAAGTTTTCATTCCAAGCAACTGAAAGTATCAAGTGGCCGTTACTTCAGATGAATAAGAATGTAGACAAAGCAGGTGTAGAGTGGGAAACATCAGAATTTCAACTTCGCACACACCACCACACCTGGCTAATTTTTCTATTTTTAGTAGAGATGGGTCTTGCCCTAGCTCAGGTTGGTGTCAAACTCCTGAGCTCAAGCGATCCTCCTGCCTCAGCCTCCCAGAGTGCTAGGATTACAGGCGTGAGCCACTGTGCCCAGCCCCTCTGTGTCTTTTTACGTATTTTTCCCTGCTTCAGCTCCTTATTTTGCATGTTCAAAAAATAAAATACAGTCATGCACTCTGTAACATTTCAGTCAATAATGGATTGCATATACAATGGTGGTCCCCTAAGATTATGATACATTATTTTTACTGTAACTTTTCTATTTTGAGATATGTTTAGACACACAAGTACTTATCATTGTGTTATACTTGCCCACAATATTCATTATAGTAACATGCTAACGTGCTGTACAGGTTTGTAACCTAGGAGCAACAAGCTATACCATATAGCCTAGGTATGTAGTATGCTACGGCATCTAGGTTTGTATAAGGACATTCTATGATGTTGACGCAATGAAATCACCTAACGACACACTTCTCAGAATGTATCCCTGTTGTTAAGTGATGCATGACTGTACTTAGGTGTAAATATAACAAAACATGTATAGGACTTATATACATTTAGAATCATATTAAACTGTGTTATAATTTTTGCTTCATCTATTATAATTTAGAGAATGCAAAAGAAAAATTATAATGTATTGTATTTACCCATATTTTTACTCTTTCCGTTGTTCATTCCTCTTTCCTGATGTTTCAAGATATTAATCATATCTTTTTATCCTGATTTTTGATGCTTTGACGTCTTGGGGCCTTATTGACCCTGGAGGGACTGCCTCT
>RJWJ010014948.1:0-37023 GCA_004363605.1 Indri indri | reverse complement strand
TAGATAATGCAACTCAGAAGGGTAGGGGGTAGGAGTGGAGTGGATGATAAGAAATTACTTAATAGGTTCAAGGCACATTATTTTGGTGAGAGCTATACTAAAAGCCCTGACTTCACTAAGCAATATATCCATGTAAGAAAATTACACTTGTACCCCACAAATTTATACAAATAAAAAAACCTAACAAAACTAAGACTTGTTTTCTTAAAAGGATTATTAAAATTGACAAACCTTTAGTAGATTAACCAAGATGAAAAGAGAGAGGACTCAAATAAATAAAATTATAAATGAAAGAGAGACATTGCAACTGATACAGCACAAATACAAAGGGTCATAAGAGACTACATGAACAACGTGCCAACAAGTTAGACAGCTTAGAAGAGGAAGATAAATTTCTAGAAACATGCAATCTACCACAATTGAATCACGAAGAAATAGAAAATCTGAACAGACCAATCACAAGTAAGGAGATTAAATCAGTCATCGAAAACCTCCCTGAGAGTAAAGCTCTGGACTAGATGGTTTTACATGTGATTTCATTTAGTAAAAAATTAATGGCAATACCTCTCAAGCCCTTCCAAAAGATTGAAGAGGATCTAACACTTCCAAACTCATTTTATGATGCCATAATCACCCTCACACCAAAGCCAGGTAAGGATGCTGAAGTAGAAAATCACAGATCAATAACCATGGTGAATATAGATGGCAAAATCCTCAACAAAATACCAACAAACTGAATTTAGCAGCACCTTGAAAGGATTACATACCTTGACCAAGTGGGATTTAAAGAAGCTTTAAAAAGTATTCTTCCATAAATTCTATTTTTAGAATTGTTTTGTCCATCAAGCAGACATAAATTATTCAGTAATAATGTACTTATTTTCAATTGATGTGAGCCTCTGATCAACATGAGGTGAATTTTGATTCATTCATGATATTTCTTGAGAATTCATTATGTGCTTTGTGGTAGACAGGATTTTTGGCCTTCCCCTCCCTCCTCTTTCACCCTTGCTAAAGATGTCCTGCCCTAATCCCCGGAGCCTGTGAATATGATGAGATGTCACCGCTGTGATAATGTTATGCTATAAGGCACAATTGACCTTAAAATAAGTAGAGTATCCTGGCTTATTTGGGTGGTCTCAATGTATTCTCATGTGCTTATAAAAGCAGAGAACTTTCTCTGGCTAGTGATCAATGAAGAGAGATTCAAAGTATGAGGGGAATGTTATGTAGCATTACTGGCTTGAAGATAAAATCTCTTATCTTAAGGAGCTGAGATAGGGCCAGGGCCCAAGCCAAAAAGAAAAATACTTCAGTCCTACAACTGCAAGGAACTGAATTCTGCTAATAACAGGATTGAGGAAGAAAGATCATGGGACTACATTCTTTTGCACAGTCACCAGGTAAGAGCCCAGTCTAGCCAATACCTTGATGTCAGTTTTATGATGCTCTGAGCATAGATCTTGGTGTATTATGACCCGGAGAAGTATGAGCTAATAAATGAGTGCTATTATAAACCCCTAAATTTGTGTCCATTTGTTAGTCAGCAACAGAAAACTGTGGGAACACAATTTCTGCATTTATGGAGTTTATGTTATAATAAAGAATATATGATAAATAGTTGCTTCATGAATTTCTTTGAGTAAGTGAATGGATAAACATTCAATTATTTATTTACTTTGCTATTACTAATAACAGCTAACACATAATTTTTACTATGTGTAGGCATTGTTATAAAGTGCTTTACATGCATTTAATTATTTAATCCTCACAACAACCTTATGTAGTATGTTACCATTATTATCTCCATTTTACCGCAGGGCCACAGGCACAGAGAGGTTGACAACTTGTCAATGGTTGCAAAGCTAATAAATTCAGAGTTGAGATTTAAGCCCAGGAAGTCTAGATTCAGATTCTGAGATATTAACTACTTCTCTGAGTTGCTTATCAACTATAATAAGTTACAAAAAGGGGAAATAGTGGGTGCCATGTGAGAGGAAATGACCTACGGATAGCAGGAGGAAAGGCTTCTATAAAGATACAAATTGTAAACTAAGTTTTGAGGGGTAGACAGTAATTAACTAGGAAAAAAAGCTGGAAAAATATTTAAAAAGGAAGAACTTGGGAGAATTCTACTGAAAAGTACAGGAGACTGACATTTCAGTTAGTCTGTGCATATTAGATAAATGTGTTGTCTTCATCAAGCTTTAATATTCAGAAGCACTTAAGGACATCCAAAGGTTTGATTATCCCATATCAGCAACTACTGAACGATCACAGTAGATGCTCTACTGGTTTGTTGGTCACATAGGAAAGGGAAAAACAAAATAAAACAAATAAAAACACTTTTTTTTTATTTCTCTAGAACTGGAGCTGAAGAACTACAGTCTGTGGGCCAAATCTGTCCCATTTAAGGTTTTTGTAAATAAAGTTTTATTGGAACACAGCCACACTCATTTGCTTACATAGTATCTATGGCCGCTTCCACATTACAAGAGCAGAGTTAAGTAGTTGTTGACGGAGAGCATATGGCCAGCAAAGCCTAAATATTTACTATGTGGACATCTTCAGAAAACATTCCCCAACCTCTGCCATAGAGCAAAGGTGCCAACATTTGAAAAATAATATTTTTTTATCAATTACATCACAGATTATTAATTTTTATTTCTGGGACTAATATCCAGGCCTATTTTGTTGGCTTTGGAAAATATAAAGAAGCTGGCAGTTGGGCTCTTGTTTGCATAAAGATTATCTGGATGACTGTGGCCTGCAGTCTGGTAAGTCAGTGCATCTGCTTTACTGAATAAGTGGGAGGCTTTTTGGAAGCACAGTAATATGGCTATATATTTTTATCCATAAATGAAAATGTTTAAAAATTCCAGGAGATTTAATTTCAGTCTGAGTTTCTGTGGCAAATAAACTAACATATTTACAAAGCAGCATGCAAATAAACCTAAAAGAGGTCTACAATTAGTTGTTAGAGTACTGCCTATGGATTTTAGCTTAAATTAGAAGAAATGCCTGAAAGCGACCAGAGTTCATTTCTAATGTTTGTCTCCAAAATGCATATTTTCATTCATAAGTTTTTAGGTGATTTTTTCAACACTTCACATTGTTTAGGTACTCTTACTGAATCAAGGTCTCAGAACTTTCAATTTTTTAAAACAGAAATCTCATAACTGCCACATGGCTTTTTTATAGTGTTGAATACACAAAACTAATGGATATAGAGGCCATTTTAAAATCTTTATATCCAAGCGAGACATATGTACAGAAACATGTACATATCTTATGTCCCGATCAATGTTTTCTCATGAATCAAACATATGTATCAAAACCCAGAAAATCACTAGCATCTTAGAAGGCCCCAAATTCTTCTTTTGAGTAAAAACTCATCCACAAGGGTGACCCCCATCCTCATTTCTAATACCATACATTGGTCTTGCCTGATTGTATCTGCTCTGTTGTGCCTTTTGGTCAACTTGATGTTTGTGAGATTAATTCACATTGTTACATATAGTGGTATTTTGTCCATTTTCATAGCTGTAAAGTATTGCATTGAGTAAATACATAATTTTTGTTTATTCTACTGTTGAGTGGCTTTTGAATAGTTTCCAGATTGGGGTTATTATGAATAGTGTGCCAATGAACATTCTATTGTGTGGTTGTCATTGAACAAACATATAAATTTCTCATCCTTTGTTAATAGTAACAGATTACATATTTAATATATGAGTATATATATATATATATACATGGCTTTGTTGAGCCTCTGTGAAATAAATTATCTTCCTTTAATATATTATTTCTGCCTCAGAATAAAATAGACTAATTTACTTGAAATTATTCTCAATAAGGAATCTAAAAAATCCATTGTGATAGAATCATTGAGTCTTCTATTTCAGAGAACTTCAGAGGTCACCTATAGGGGTAATTCGACGGATGTGTCACTTCTCTAATATTATCAACAAATAGGAATAAACTAGCTTCAGTTTAATAACCTCTAGGTAAAAGAAATGTACTTCCTGAAAAGGAAGCGACCTTGGTTTTTACAGAGCTGTAATTTAAAAAGCGTTATTACTTACATGAAGCTGAAATACAGCTACCACAACTTTACCCCTTTGATGCCAATTTTCTCTCAAAAGACATATAGATTTTTACTTAATTCCTCTTCTTCATGATGATCTTACAAGGCAATGGAAAATAGTCTTTGTGCCTCTACAAGAAGTCATCCTTCTCTATTTTTTTGTATTGGTAATTGCTTCTCAATTCTTCGCAGTCATATAAACACTACATTGGTGTAGTCTAATGCTGCAGTCCCCACCCCCAGGGATGTGGACCGGTACCAGTCCGTGGCCTGTTAGGAATTGGGCCACACAGCTGGAGGCGAGGGGCAGGTGAGGGAGTGAAGCTCATCTGCGTTTACAGCTGCTTCCCATCACTCACATCATGGCCTGAGCTCCAGCTCCTGTCAGATTAGCGGCAGCATTAGATTCTGTGTTATGGTGAGTTGTATAATTATTTCATTATATATTACAATGTAATAATGATAGAAATAAAGTGCATAATAAATGTGATGCTCTTGAATCATTCTGAAACCATTGTCCCCCACTGGGCCCATGGAAAAATTATCTTCCTTGAAACTGGTCCCTGGTGCCAAAAAAGTTAGGGACCACTGGTCTAATGTGTCACCATTTCTTTTAACTGCTGATGCTCATTAAATTTTTGAAAAGACTGGAAAATGGACACAAAAATAATCAATTAATGTTATTTCTGGATACTAGGAAATTAGATATTTTAAATAATATTTTTGGATTATATTTTTCTTAGGATTTCATAAATGAACTTAGCATTTTTTGGAAAAACAAAAAAGTTACTAAATCATATAGTGTTCAAAACTGAGCAAAATCCCCTAGAGAATCACTAATCCATTGCCGAATAGAGCACCACTATTTTCTCTTTTATACCAAGTATGATTTTTCTATAAACACACTTTAAATTATTTTAGTTATTTTTTGCAACCACATTTAATTATTATATAATATGTGTGATATATCAAAGTCTTATGATAAATTCATTTATTCATTTAACAATTATTTATTAAGTATCTATTGACCAAATAACATATGAGTGCTTTAGCCCTTGCTGTCAAGGAGCATACAGATAGCAAAGGAGGTAGATTTGTAAACCCCAAATGTAAAATGTTTGTTAATACCTGGCCGCACAGGTGACCAAAGAGTAGCACATAAAATGAGAGACTTGTTTCAAGGAATACTGAGCCCTGAAATGAAAATGCCCAAGGCTTCTAGAGAGGCGACCGCCGAATGCAAAGCAGGTAGCAGTGTGGGTGTGATGAGATTCTGAAAGAGGGTTGGTGAGGTGGAGGTGAGTACAGTTGACAGAGCTGAAGAGTCCACCACAGACCAGATTCTGAAAGGTTTTCTGAAAAGTATCCTGAATTCAACAGGGCATTAGTAAAACATTTAGGTAGGAGAGTAACACGGTCAGATTCGGTGTATCTGAAAACTCATTATTGCTGCATGCTACTCCATCCTGCAGTCAATTTCACAGGACTGTCTAATTATCCTTAATAAGTTCAATTTACGTGGGAGTTTCATTATGGAATAAACAGCATTTCTGTAGTCAATATATAGTTCATCTTTAACGGTCAGGGAGAAACCCAGTGAAAAAGATATATTCTTTTAAACCCGGATTTCAAAATTTTCAGTTTTCCTGGCTCTCTCATAGATGTTAACTTCAGACTTCAAATATTTATTTAATTTTGCTGGTGTTGGTGGATTTACTATCTTTGAAAACCAAGTGTGACATAACTTTACTTCATATTAATAATGCTGTCTGAGCTCGGGTACTTGTTGGAATATAAAGACGATCTTCTGGAAGTGAGACAAGACCCTTGCAGCTGTGCTTGTGTTAAGTGGTTTCAGTCCAAAAATAAGCAGGTTCTTGTATTACCACAGGGCACTGAGCTTTCCTGCGTGTTCAACATTGATTTGGATCTATTAAATTTAGTATGCCAAGTTTGTCATCAAACCCTTGGAACTCGGGAGAGAGAATGGAGTTTGAGGTTATTTTTGCAGAAATAAAACTTTTTATTACTATTGGAAAATAGCCACATTGGTGCAAGAAAGGGTGGGAAAGCAGCTCTGTGTCTCTTTCAGTTTGAAACAATATGCAATCTCTTCCTAACTGCTTTGCTTCAAAGAGCTGAAACTGTACCGTGTTGGGCTGCTCTGGATGGAGAACAAATAGTTGAGTGATGTCTTTCCTCTAAAAACTGTCAGACTGTTTGCTTGAGGAGGCCCATTTGCCCACTGCTCTTTGGCATCCATCAAATTCAGCTCTTTAACATCCGTCAAATTGTCTACGTGATAAGTGCAGAACTCGCTCTACCCAATGGCTCTGTGTTTGCATGTTCACATTTGGCTTGGTTGGCCTGTGTTTCCTAGCTCAGCTCAGCAGGCTGCCACCAGAATGAGTAAAGAGAGAAACTTTGCCCTCATAGAACTTTGCATTAAAAATTACCTTCGGACTTCAAATCAGATCAATCTACTTTTACACTAGGCTGTTGGTGTATGAAATGAGAAGGCTTTGAATTATTATACCAAGCCACCCCCTACAAATATCTTGCCTGATTGGCACTTTTCTTTTATTGATGCTGTTACTCTCTATTAAGGGTTGGATTGTGGGCCCCCCTAAGATGTTGAAGTCCTAACCCCTACTACTTCGTTGTTGAAGTCCAAACCTCCACTACGTCAGAATGTCATGGAGGAAACAGGTTTGTTACAGATGTAATTATTTAAGATGAAGTCATACCAGAGTAAGGTGAGCCTCTAATCCAATATGACCGTGTCCTTATGAAAAAAGGAAATTTGGACACAGAGGCATGCACACAGGAGGGGAACTCCATGAAGATTCTTCTCTAACTATTTCAGAGGAAGCATGGTCCTGCCAACACCTTGATCTTGAGCTTCTAGCCTCCAGAACTGTGAGCCAATAAATTTCGGTTAAGCCACTTAGTTTAATGCACTTTGTTACAACAGCTCTAAACTAATATACTGTATTTACCCAACTACCTCTTGTTTTGTTTTATTTTTTAAACTCTATTTCATGAGCATGCCCACTGAGATAAAGGTGCATTTGACATTTGGTACGCTGGGCAGAAGAGCAGTCTTGTTTTCTTCTCCAGGTGGCTCTGTCTTGAGCTGGTCTATTATTATTGCTTCTTTTAATCAAATCCAAGTCCAGCACCCAGATGCAGTATCAACCAGCCTAATGGCACTGTTGCCATTTGTCCTAAAAGCTATGTGGGAATGATTATATAATCTTCAAAGTCCAATGGTAGGCCACAATAGGAGACCCTTCCCCATACCAGGCTAGGCAGCCCATGTTAAAAAGACTTTTGGCATAGCCCCCAAATTACTTATGGCCGCCAAACTGGTGTCATAATTCATTTTTAGTACACAGGTCCTTTTGCTTAACTCTGGAAATAAATTTACCAAGTTGGAATGTTAGAATTATGTTAAAAATGGCTTTAGAACCATCAAGGTAATTTAAGAGGAGGTTAACCATACCTCTATTTGGAAGAAGTCAGGTTGCCAGCTTACAATCTTCCAAAACTCTTTATATTGTGTATTCAACAGACATGTCTGAACATTAAGCATGTGCAGCATGCTGTGTAGAAGATATAAAAGTGGATTTTTAAACAATGAGATTCTCTAAATATTCAAGTTAATAAATCTGTATTAAGTAAGGGGATATTAACTCATTCAATAATTGATTATTTAGAATTCATTATGTGCCTGGACTTTTAGATATATTAGTCCTCCTCTCAGGAACATTTCATCTATTTTACTTAGTCTACTGAGTCAAATGTTAATATCCAGAAACACCCTCATAGACACACCCAGAGTAATGTTTAACCAAAATTTGGGCACCTCATGGTCCAGTCAAGTTGACACATAAAATTAACTATCACATAGAGTTAGTTTTGATAAAACAATCTAAAATAGAAAAAAATCTACTTTTTAAAGATTTTCATTTCTGTTTATGTTAATGGAGATACTTACCACTCATTATTTATCTAACAAGTGATAGTATACAGAGGTAGGAACTAAACAGGGAACATAACATCTTGAGTTCTAGTTTTGTTGTGTTCTCAACTTTCTGTGTAGTTGTAGAGAAAACATGCTCTCTCTCTGAGCATTATTTTTATTACCTTTAGAATTAGGTCAATTGGCCTGGATGATCATTAATTTTCCTATTAGATTTCAGATGCTATCTTACAAAGTTATCTCAATTAGAGCAATAGGCCAGTGACGTACACATCTCTGATTTTCTCTGGCTGGGTGACCTGCTGCTCTTGCCTGCACAAGCCTCAACCATTTCCAGGAATGTAAGCTACTGAAGAAATAGCTAGCAATAACAGAGAACATTTGTACCAGACACTATGCCGTGGGTATTGCTGCTCCTATTGTGTGGTTTTTCACCATAAATCCAGGGCATAGGTGCTCATACTATCCCTTACATTTTATAGATGAAAAAAGTACTCTGGCTAATTCAATTGGTAAGTAAAGATCAGATTTGTACCCAGGTGTATCTGACTCCAGAGCCTTAGGTCTTGAGCTCTCGGCCTCTGTGTTGGATTGAATGGTGGTCCCCAAAAGATATGCTCAAACCCTTCAAACTTGTGAATGTGACCTTATTTGGAAAAAGGGTCTTCCGTGGATGTAACTAAGTTAAGGATCTCAGGATGAGATCATAGTGGATTAATGGTAGTTCCTCAATCTAATGTCACCTGCCCTTATAACAGATGAAGAGGAGGACACACAAGAGAGAAGGCCAGGTAAAGACAGAGGTAGAGATTGGCATCATATAGCCTCCAGGAACATCTGGAGCCACTAGTAGCTAGAAGAGGCAAGAAAGGATTCTTCCCTATTGCCTTCGGAGAAACTGTGCTCTAAGGACATCTTAATTTCAGACTTCTGGCCCCTAGAACTCTGAGAAGATACATTTCTGTTGTTTTAAGCCATCAAGTTTGTGTTAGTTTTTTTATAGTGAACCTAGGAAACTAACACAGCTTTCAATCTGGTGGTTCTTCAAAATCATAGAAAGCTTTTCTTCAGTGAAGACTTATGAGGGCTTGAGCTCACATAAATTGAATGAGGATGATAGTTCTCCTTCAGGCCATTTGGTTGCCACCAGTCTGTAGAAAACTGTACTTTGAGGATAGCCGACCCACCTGTACCATCATGGCCTACAGCCGTGTCGGGGTGACCACAATTCCACAAACCTGGCAACTGCCTCAGCAAGAGATCCAACTTCCCATACTGTGAGCTGCCTGATCCTTCCTCATGCTGATCATTGCTCAGAATTACTGACAGAATATTGCAATGGTTCAGCAAAGCTTTTATTTGAACATAAAATAATGTCAACAAAACCCCAAAAACTTAAAAATTATTAAAGAGTTAGCCACGGTTTTCATGTAGCTAGCTGTTCCTTTGTCTGGTCATCTGAACAGTAGATCATAATTCTTCAACAGATAGTAGGAACATTAAGGCTGAAAGTCGGGTAAACTGTCTGATCTCAAATCTCAGAGTTTTAACATGTTTATTGTTTGGTTTTATCATAGATATTTGGTTCAGTAAGAAATAATATTTTTCAGAAATTTATTCTTGGCTATAAAGTGCTCCCTCACTTCCTTTTTATAGTATTAGAAGTCACCAGCTTTTGTCAAGCATCTAGGTGAAGAGAACTTTAATTCTGAGAAATCTCAGAAAAAGCTCAGGCTATAAGTATGGTGAGAATATAAATCTATATTTTAGTAAATAAAATAATCCCAAAGGCATAATTTCCTAGTCTGTAAATGAGACCTACCTTGCAGGAATCTTTGCAAGATAACTTTGAGAATGAGATGATACCTCATATAGTTCTCGACAGAGAAATGTGTGGCCCATATTGCTTTTATTTTCACTAGTGTCTTTAAATGAACTTGAGATAGATTTTCTCTTTCAATCTCGTCACTTTATGTTTCCTCAAGTGCATGTTTTTCATAAATAACTTTTTAGCAAATATTATTCTAGGGTATTCTATATTTATTAATACACTTTCAGGAATTTTTTTTAGGTGTTTATTTAGAAAAGATGTACAACCATTCTTTAACGAAGTGCTCATGAAGGCAATATTTTCAATAAGGAAACATAATGGATTATGGTTAAGTAATAACTTTCCCTTTGTACATGCTTGCTTAAATAAAGAATATTTTTATTTGTTTCCATACAGTAGAGAATGGACATTCCTTCTTTTAAATCCCAAGGTCTACATGCAATTGAAAATTATTCTTGATTTTTCTCATTTTACTGAGCTCTTCCGCAGAGTCTATTTTGTTTGGGTTTGGGGAAAGAGGTTGTTTGCAAGGCAAGAAAGATGTCTTTAACTTACTATTTTGTTTTGATTTTGTGGTGACAATGACATATTTATTTAATTAAGTATTTTCAAGACCAGTTTCCCATCCCCTTTTTTATATGGCTTCCTTTTCTAAGAAGTATCACTGAACACATTTTTGATAATTCTGTGGAGTCTACTAATCATGGATACCTGGCAAACTGTGTTCTGGCAAACTAAGATTTGCTTATTTCATTAGAATGCAGTAAGTAAAGTTCAATAAATTTTATCAGTGCAGTGTCACGGGAAAGCTGTCTAAACTCTACTACTTTAGTCTTTCTACTGGTGAAATGGGTTTAGCAGGTAACCAGAATTCCTTTCATAATATTGACAATGACAAGAATTAACATTTATGAAATGATTTCTATGGTCTCAGAATTGTAGTAAAACTTTACATATAACAACTCATTGAGTCTTCATCTTTTTCCATTAAATAATGAGGAAACTGGAGCTTAGAGAAATTATATAATTTGCCTAAGGTCACACAGTTAGTAACAGTAACAGGTACTGATTAACAAAAGTTTGATGCTATTAACAGCTACTAACAATAACTATCACAGTAGTGATATCCAACCTATTAGTATATAATAATGTCTGTTATTAATTCAGATGGTTTAGACAATATGTGGTTTATTATTGTCACTATTGTGCTTAATCAAGGAATATTTCTCACTAAACTGCATGGCAGTTTTTCCACATGTATATTTCAGTTAAGGATTTTTGGTTGAGCTGAATGTTTTGGCTAAGCTTCACTGACATAGGCTAATATCAAAGCAATCAATAAAAGCACAACATTTAGCATCAAGTTGAGAGCTGGCAGACGGAACTGGCAAGCCCTTGTGTTAGTTATCTGTTTCTCCATGAAAATTACAACGAACTTTGGGACTTAAAATAACACTCATTTTTCTCACAGTGTTTGCAGGTCAGGAGTCTGTGCACAGCTTTCCCAGGTCCTCTGCTTCAGGGTCTCTTATGAGGCACAACTCAAGACGTCAGCAAGGGCTGGGGTCTCTCATGAAAGCTCAAATGGAAAAGAATCTGCTTCCAAGCTTACTTACATTGTTGTATGCAAAATTACATTCTTTTGGGGCTGTTGGATGGAAAGCAAGAGTTTCTAGGTGAATGTTGGCAAGAGGTCATTCTCACTTCCTCGCTACACAGGCCTTCCCAACGTGTCCACTTGCTTCAGCAAGCTACCAAGTTGGAAGTCAGAATATTTTGTAATCTAATTGTGGAAGTGGCATCTCCTAACTTTGAAGGGAAAGGATTCTGAAAGACTGTGGATATCAGGTGGCAAGAATTATTGAGGGCTCTCTTAATCAACCTACTCCATCCCCTTTCCCCTTTTTTATTTTGCATTCTGTTATGTTCCAGGAATAATGTGCTGCAATATTCTTGATACCTTGCTGGGAACAATTAAAAAGGGAGCAAGGTTCTTTAAATTGGGTTCTCTGTCATTGCAACCTCCATTCTGGTGCCTGTGATATAATTTTTCTGGCTCTCTTCCCTTTTGGATTCTACAATTCTATAGGTGTTCACTGGCTATAGACTGTATCTCTATACATGTCACATTGAGGTACATAGCATATTTTTTCAAAAAAGACTATTTTTTAGAGCAGTTTTAGTTTCACAGCAGAAAATACAGTTTCCATATACCCTTTAACCCCATGCATGCATAGCATCCCCCATTGTAAATATTCTGCATTATAATGCCAAATTTGTTGTAATGATGAATATAAGTGATATATCATTATCACCCAAACTCCATGGTTTACATGAGAGTTCACTCACGGTGTTGTACATTCTATATATTTGACGAATGTATAATGGCATGTACCCACAATTGCATTATCATGCAGAATAGCTTTACTATCCTAAAATTTTTATGTATTCTTCCTATCTATCCATCCTTCCCTCCAACCCCTGGCAACCACTGATCTTTTTATTGTCTTCATAGTTTTATCTTTTCCAGAATGTCATATAGCTTGAATCATAGAGTACATAACCTTTTCAGATTGGCTTCTTTCACTTGGTCATATGTGCTTAAATTTCTTCCATGTCTTTTCATGACTTAATAGCTCATGTCTTTTTAGCACTGAATAATATTTCATTGTCTGGCTATACCCATTCACCTACTGAAGGACAGGTTAATGGCTTCCAAGTTTTGGTAATTATGATTAAACTGCTATAATCACATATGTGTAGGTTTTTGTATGAACATAAGTTTTCAACCTATTTAGGTAAGCACCAAGAAGCATGATTGCTGGATTGTATAGTAAAAGTATGTTTAGTTTTGCAAGAAGCTTTCAAATTGTCATTACAAGTGGTGGTACCATTTTGCATTTTCACCAGCAACGAATGAGAGAGTTCTTGTTGCTGCACATTCTCACCAGCATTTGGTGTTAGTGTTTTGGATTTTTGCCATTCTATTAAGTGTGTAGTGATATCTCATTGTTGTTTTAATTTCTAATTTCCTAATCACATGTGTTGTAGAGCATCATTTCATATGCTTATTTGCCATCTGTATATCGTTTTTGAAAAAAGTGTCTGTTCAGGTCCTTGGCCTTTTTAAAAATCAGGTTGTACATTTTATTATTGTTGACTTTGAAGAGTTATTTGTATAAATATACTTTGGATAACAGTCCTTAATCAGATTTTTTTGGCAAATATTCTTTCCAAGTATGTGGCTTGTCTTCTCATTCTCTTGACAGTGTCTTTCATAGAGCAGAAGTCTCTCATTTTAATGAAACAGGCTTATCAATTATTTCTTTCATGGATCATGCCTTTGTTGTTATATCTAAAGTTATCATCAAACCCAAAGACATTTAGATTTTCTCCTATGTTATTTTCTAGTAGGTTTATGTTTTTGCAATTTACATTTAAATATTTGATACATTTTGAGTTAATTTTTTGTGAAGAGTATAAAATCTGTGCCTAGATTAATATTTTTTGCAAGTATCTAGTTGTTCCAGGACAATTTGTTGAAAAGATTGTTCTTATCAGTTCACTGTACTTATACAGGTCTACTTATTGGCTCTCTATTCGATTCTATTAATCTATTTGTATGCTTTTTCACCAATACCATACTGTCTTGGTGTCCATAGCTTTATAGTAAGTCTTGAAGTCAGGTAATGTCAGTCCTCCACCTTTGTTCTTCCTCCTTTTTGTGTTAATTATTCTGGTCAGTTGTCTCTCCATAAGAATTTTATAATCAGTTTGTTGATATCCACAAAATAGCTTTTGGGACTTTGTGATTATAGTAAATCTATAGATCAAGTTGAAGACAACTGACATCTTTAGAATCTTGAGTCTTTCTATTCATAAATATGGAACATCTTTTCATTTATTGAGTTTTGCTTTGATTTATTTCATCAAAACTTTGTAGTTTTTTCATATAGATCTTGTACATATTTTGTTAGATTTGTACCTAAATATCTCATTTTTAGGTGCTGATATGAATCACATTATGTGTTAAATTTCACATTGCATGTGTTCATTGCTGGTATATAGGAAAGCTATCGACTTTTAAACATTAAACTTATTTTTTTATTTTTTATTTATTTTTTTATAGAGATGGGGTCTCGCTCTTGCTCAGGCTGGTCTCAAACTCCTGAGCTCAAATGATCCACCCGTCTTGGCCTCCCAGAGTGCTTGGATTACAGGTGTGACCCACCGTGCCTGGCCTGCATGTTAAACTTATATCTTGTGGCTTGTGTATAATTGTTTGTTGGTTCCAGGTTTTTTTTTTTTTATTATTTGTTTGTTCATCTATTCTTTCAGATTTTCTACATAGACAATCATGTCATTTGAAAACAAATACAGTTTCATTTCTTTCTTCCCAATTTATATACCTTTTATTTCCTTTTCTTGCCTTATTGCATTAGCTAGGATTTCTAGTATGATGTTGATAAGGTGTGAAGAGATGAGGAGATATCCTTATCTTTTCCTAATCTTAATAGGAAAGCTTCTAGTTTTAGACTGTTAAGTATGATATTAGCTGTAGAGTTTTTGTAGATGTTCTTCATCAAGTTGAGGAGGTTACCCTCTACTCCTAGTTTGCTGAGAGTTTTTATCTTGAACTGTTGGATTTTGTTCAGTGATTTTTTATTGCATCTGTTAATATGACCATGTAATTTTTATTCTTTATCCCGTTGATGTATAGTCTATTGTTTTTTCATCTAGCTCTACTTGGGAGAGGGACTACAGTTTTGACTGGGTAACTCAATTCAGGAGGAAGAAATGCAAAGCCTTATTTTGGCCACATGTCCAAAATACCTTTTCCAATTCAGTCTTGCAGTAGTAAAGCTGATATATTCATACACATCTATCATCTTTTACCACTAATAAATTGCTTTTGAGCTTTGAGAAGAGAAGGAGTATTTAATAATATTTTTAATATAAAGCCCTCATAATTCCTGATAAAAATAGTACTATACTTATAAGCATGTTTTGTTTATTAAATGGCATTTGCATTAGATAGTGGTAAGTGTAGTAATTGGTACATGGTAAACAATCAATAGTTCCTCCTCTGCTCCTACTGCCTCTGCTGCTGCCACCACTGCTTCTTCTTCTTCTTCTTCTTCTTCTTCTTCTTTATTATTGTCACCATCTTCCTCTTCTTTTTCTTCTATGTGCTGTTATCAGTTTGAGTTTTCTAAGGATTACAGTACATATCTCATACTACCTAGACCATATAGTCATATTACAAGGTTGTACTACATATGCTACATATTTTTTAATATATTACATATTCTACTACATATTCTTAGGTAAGGCAGAATGTACAAAATAATAACAATTTTAATGAAAGTAAGTAAAATTTTCTTCATGTCTGGTAAAGAGGAAAATGTAGAAGGGGCAATACATCAATTTTTATAAGAACAATATGAGAAAAGAATACTACTATGGAATGACATGAACAAAATATCTTTCTAGTGTGAGCATCTGCGTAGGAAGATGGATAAATTCTGGGAAAGGAAAGGCTACAAGAGGTTGGGGCTCCAGTTCTTGTGATCCCACTCTACCAAGAGAGGGCTGGAAAGGGACCAAATTACTCTATAAAAGAAGTTGAGAATGAGATTTAGAAACTGTGTAATAAAAAGAAAGATGGAATCTGGTAGGTGATCATTAAAGAGCGATAGCGGTGAAAGCAGGTTGTTATTTTGTTGTTAGTAGTTTGGTGTGCAACACAAATTGTTTTCTCTGTTTACCACAAGGGTTTCTGGTTAACTTCAATAAATCTGCATTGCTAATGAGTTGTTTGAGAAAAGGATATATTTTAAGGGGAGAAAATGCAGGGCTAAATCTTTTTTTAGATTTGTGAAAACAAAGGTTACCCAGTGATAAACAAGCACATATTAAAGATAATTGTACTATGTATGCTTGCTAATATGCTGTCTTCTGTGGATACAAAAATAAGTATGACATATACCCTGCATTCATAGAGGTCACAGTCACTAGTAAAGCCTATCTTGTAAATCTCATAATGCATTACTTGGAAATCTGTTTAGAGAATCATTGGTAAATATGTCTTGAAAAAGAATTTGTTGGTTAAAGAGGTTTGGAAAATGCTGCATACTCTTATTCCCCCTGGAGATTCACAAAGCTCTTTAGCACATTAAAGACTGAGAAGTCTGCAATGAAAGACTCACAGTACATGTTCTCACAGATACATGTACTTATTTAAATTTTTTTAAGCCAGTGTCTCCCAAACATATTTGCTTATGAAACATGTTTTTTAAAAGAACACCCCTACTATCTCCTCTTGGAAAGTGTTTCCTAGGGAAAAAACTCACTTAGAAAATACAACATCCACAGAAAAAAAGGGAAAAAGAACCCGCAGAAAAAAAGAGGAAAAGAACAAAAGGTTATGCTTTTGTAAAGGAGCATGAATATGCTAACATTAGGGCAATTGGAAAGAGCTATCTATCCTTCTCTTTGAAGTTCTTCGAAAATGATAACCTTGTTAGGTTGTTATATTAGGGTAAGTAACAACAGCTGTAACAAGCAATCTCTAAATCTCAATGACTGAGCATAATAAAAATGTATTTCTTGCTTATGTCACAGTTGCAATGCTGATTGGCAGGGGAGCATTGCTTCATGAAGCTGTTTAGTGATTCAGGCTTGTTCTAACCATATTTTGAGGCATTACAGAAATTTATTTTATCTTATGCACCCAGTCACTGTCACGGTCCTGTCCATGGCTGGACTTTGAAGTGTTTCCCCAGTTCTTGGGCTCCTGGCTTGGAAGAACAACAAGCCTTGGCTCACGTGACCCAGAGAGATGACAGACACTCAGCAAGTATGCGTGAAGAATTTATTGTAAGGAAAGTTTAAGAGTGCAAAGTGAAAGTACATTTCCTAAGGGGAAATGGGTCCATCTCTGCAAGTGGAGAAGACACTTTCTTCTTCTATGTTTCTCCTTTTATATGCTAGTAGTATATGTTGATGTAAAGGTCAGGTATAATTACTTATGACCATATGTCATGGGTTTCGGCTTCTGGATTTTTCCAGGTGTGGACATAACTTAAAGGTTAGGTTCCAGACATTCCTTTCTCCTATAAGTGTGATGGGGAAAGTCACCGTTTATGGTGTTTTTCTATTTTCTGATTGATGGTCCTTGTTCCATGGTCTAATTACCCCATTCTTTAAGACCAAAATAACTGTTTTCCCTGGTTATTTTTCCTTAACTATTTCCTTCTTATTGTTTTTCTTTAACTGTTTCCTCCTTTTTGTTTTTCATCTCCTATCATTCCATTACCTCTTGTTTTTCTGTCCCTAACATTACCATGCAAGGAAAAGAGACTACTCACAGAGAATCAGGCAGATAATTTTGAGGGCCAGTCCTAGAAATGGTTGACATCACTTTTGCCCGCATTTCATTGTCTGCAACCTGGTCACATAGACCCACGTCTAGTATTGTACCAAGCAGGAAGAGGATAGGAGAGATATGGGTGAGTATTTGAAGTTTTTATCACAAATTTTGAAGAGTATTTGGTAATTTATTTGAGGAATGAAATAGATATGAATAAAGGAACAGAATTAAAAAATGGAAGTTTTTGAAAACCATGGGAAGTCCAGGTAACAGACGTGTCTGGAGAGATAGTTCAGAAATGCTGTAAAGGATCTTCTAAGCCATGTTAGTATTTTTGACATTCTGTTGTAAACAACTGGGAATTAACAGAGATTTTCAAAGTGAGTTCATGAGCATATTTATTTCACATAAGCAGCTCTAATAAGAGCTTACAAGATGGATTGAAGAGAGGAAGGACTTGTGGCAAGTGTGTAATGTACAGGAAGCTGTTGCATTTGCCTGAAAGAGGGGCTTTAGACATACATAGTATGGGAATTTCATTGGGGATGAAGAGGACAAGCAAAAGTAGACACATAATTTCTTGGAAAAATTAGCAAAATTTGATAAGGAGTTTGTTGTGGTATAAAACAGAGAGAGAGAGAGAGAGAAGTGATTTTAAAGCTTCTACATTTTGGTCTAGAGAGGATGGTGGCATCATTCATCAAATATTATTTAGAAACTGGAACGGATTTGAGTGTAAAAATATTTAGCTGGTATTTTTTGACATTCAATTTAATATGAGTGTTGGAGCTATGTGGCTGAAGTTTTAAAGAGAATAAACTATTGCTTGGACAGAACACAGCACATATACTCAATTTGAAACCTTAGAAATAGATGATATCACTCATGGATAACTAGGGTAATTAGGGGCAAGAAAAGAAGGAAAGAGGACTAAGGAAAGAACTGTGGAAAAAGACTGAGAGTTCGGTGATGGATAGAAAAATAAAACACTGTGAAGTTACTTCAATGATCACAAATGAAAGTTTATCTAGGGTAGTGTGGTGTCGAGCATTAAAAAAAAAAGCAAATGCCTTTTCATCAAACATGATATCTAAAAACTTTGCACATTTTTGTCTACATCAAATAGAAAATTAAAGTGTGTTGCTATGAAGAGTAAAAGGCAAACAAACCTCTGTGACCTTTTTCTAACTTGTTGCATGACTAATTGAAAGCATTTGTATTGAAAACAGGGCAGCTGATACCGCTTTTTTTCATAGTATTTATATTTTGTAAACACAAGGGAAAGCAGCCTCAGTATGCATAATCCATGTTGTGGTGTGACTGACAGTATGGTAAGTCTGAGTGCTCCAGCCCGGACCACTGCTGCTCACATGCTGGCTTTGTGGGAAGATGGAAATGATTGTCACATTTTCATTTACTTAGAAGAAGAAATATGAAATAAATTCCATGATAAATGCATATCCATGAGATATTTCTATATAAAAGAAGAGAAATAGTTGATAAGTGGATCCTGATTTGGGGCATAATCTAAACTTGATAATTTCCACATTTATTTATTTGTGAACATTTTCCTTTATTGACTTTTAAATGGACATTTATAAAAGGTTTAGTATTCTTGGCAGAAAAAATGTATAAAGAACATGTTGCCAGTTTGGAATGTGAATAAGAAAACAAAAAACATTACTATATCAATTTCTTACTTTGTTTAGAGAAAGAGAAGGATATTGAGCATTAGCTATATTATTAAATTAGGGCTCCCTATGGATCTGTGCATTATCAACCAGACATATGTGTTCTGTGTGCCTCTGCTGTAAACATTACTTTCTCTTGCTGTTTCCCTTGCTTCTAGACAAAGTGAATCAGTAGTGTTCCAAGTAGATCAAGAATGGTGTGGCATAGAGGAAAAGTATAGAGAAAATTTTTATCTCTGATTTCCATACAACACAGCCAAACTTACTAAATATGTAGTATAGTCATAGGTCACTGCTCTCTGGCTTAGACACTCTCTTAGCCCTACTTTCCACTAAAACAGCTCTAGCAAGGCTGCCAATCATCTCTCCCAACAGTGAACTTGGCACAAGATGTTTTATGCATCCATTAGTTGGCATCTTCCTTGTTTTGCTCTTTTGGCTTCTGTGAAACCATTCATTCCTAGTTCCTTTCTTACTCCATAGCCACCCCCACTCTCTCTGTTCCAAACCTTGAGAGGACACTCAAATGTGGTTTGCCCCTAGAATCACATCTTTAAGGCTCTTCTCTCCTGACTCTGCACCACATATTTCTAATGTTCTGTGCAAAGGTTTATGCACATAAATAAAATTAGAAATTTAGGGACGGGCACCATTTTAAATGAATTAAAAGACTAAAACAATATTAAAAAGTCATTCATAATTATGACACAATTAGAATTATAATATTTCATGATGTAGAAAACTCCATAGTCATTGTACTATTTGAATGGGCACTCTCAATGCAGTTTGGGTAAGAATGTTGTCTCAATTGTACATTCTCACTGATTCAACAGATAGACTTCTAATAAATTTCAGCAATGCTTCAGTCATTCTTTGGGACTAGATTGACATCATAATAGACCTGAACTCCTCATAGCACATTTTACCTCATCCTGCAAAATATCACCATCTCACAAAATATTACACAGTACACCCAGGTCAGTGTTCTGCCTCTTAGAATATTCCACTGCAGCCTAACGGATTTTACACAGATATGCAAATGCAGCAAATCTGTGAAAGTGGTTCTGTGGTTCATGGATCTCTGTGACTCCCTGGTTGATATCCATGCTTCTGCTAGTCACATTCTCAGCAGTACCCCAGGACATATGCTTACTCCAAGGCGCCAGTCACTCCCCGAAAGTATATCCATCCACCTAGTTTCTATCTCTAAGTAGCAGTAGTTTCGTATTCACATTAGGCAAAATTTAAGTCTGTATTGATTACCACTTCTTCATCACAATATTCACCTATATTCCTGATACCAGTCTGTAGCACCATCATCCAGAAATGTGTGCACTGAGAAATTAGGTTGTCATTTTAATATTTCATATCCTTTAATATCCTTTTATGTTTTTTACTCCCTTCTCCTTATTCTGCTTGCCTTCTGCCTAACTGTATACCAGTGGACATATCTCATCAGTTATACTAATAAATACTTCTTAAATCAGGGCCCTGGTTTCTGTATTCACCATATATCCTATAATTAACTGACAGATTTGATAACATTGTATGATATAGATAAAAAATTATTTCTTGTGACTTCTCCATATTTCCCAACCTCTCTTGTGGTTAGGTTAGAGGCACAGATAAGTACCGGCCAATGGAGTTTGAGCAGAAGTGATATGTTTCTCTCCCAGGCTGAGAAATTTAAAAGTAGAAGGAATTTATCCATGTTTGTTTTCCCCTGCCTCAGCAGTCTTTCAGGCTAAATGTGTTCCAGATGCTACAGCTACCAGGAAAGTTATGCCATGGATCAGAGTTGATGGGAATACTTCGGATATTTGAGGATTTATTTGTTACAGAGCATAGCTTAGCCCATCCCAAATAATATGCTTTATAACTGTTCTTCCTATTATCATGGTTTTCCTTTTTAATTTAATCTTTGCACCATTACCAGCTATCTTTCTTCTTTCTTTATTTCAAAGTATTAAGTGTATACACATATTTTTGGCTACATGGATCACTTTTGAAATGCTTGAGTCGTGGCTGTAAGTGTGCCTATCACCCAAATAGTGTTCATTTTACTTGTTAGGTAGGTTTTTGGCCCTCTTCTCCTTCCCCCTCCCCCCCGGTAGGATTTCCATTGAGTTTTACATTCTTCTGTGCACATGTGTGCTTATTGGTTAGTTCCAGCTTAATAGCGAGTACATGTGGTGTTTGTTTTTCCATTCTTGAGATACTACACTTAGGATAATTGTCTCCAGCTCCATCCAAATTGTTGTAAAAGTCATTAATTTATCCATTTTTATGGCTGAGTAGTACTCCATGATGTATATACAACACATTTTGTTAATCCACACATGAATTTGTGGGCACTTGGGTTGATTACACATCTTTGCAATTGTGAATTGTGTTGCAATAAATATTCATATGCAGGTATCCTGTTGATAAAAATGGCTTCTTTTCCTTCAGGTAGATGCTCAGTAGTGGTATAGCTGGATCAAAAGGTAGATTTACCTTTAGTTCTTTGACGAATCTCCATACTGTTTCCATAGAGGTTGTACTATTTGCAGTCCCACCAACAATGTATAAGCATTCCTTTCTCTCTGCATACATGCCAACATCTGTTGTTTTTGGACTTTTTAATAAAAGCCATTCTAACTGGGGTAAGGAGATATCTCAATGTGGTTTTAATTTGCATTTCCCTGATGATTAGTGACATTGAACATTTTTTCATACGTGTATTGGCCATTTGTCTATCTTCTTTTGAAAAGCTTCTGTTTATGTCTTTTGCCCACTTTTTATTGATGTTGTTTGTTTTTTTCTTGCTGACTTGCTTGAGTTCTTTGTAGATTCTGGATATTAGCCCTTACCCAGATGTATAGTTTGTGAATATTTTCTCCCATTCTATAGGTTGTCTGTTTCCTCTGTTGATAATACCCAATATGATGAACAGAACAGCAACCCACATATCAATTCTATCTCTTTACATTAATGGTTTAAATATGCCACTCAAAAGACATTGGCTGGCTGAATATATGAAAAAAACACAACCAAAGTATCTGTTGTCCCAAGGAAACATATCTAAACTATAAGAACACAAACAGACTCAACATAGAAGCATGGAAAAAATGTTCTACACAAATGCAGACCAAAAGAGAGCAGGATAGCTGTTCTCATATCAGATAAAATTAACTTTAAATCAACAAAGGCAAAGAGAGACAAAGAGTGTCATTATATAATGGTAAAGAGAGAAATTCTACAAGAAGACATAACAATTCTGCATACAGTAATACATGAACCTAACCCAGGAGCACCCGGATACGTAAAGAAAATTTTGCTAGAGCTAAGCAAAGACATAAATAGCAGCATTTTAATTGACAGGAACTTTAACACCATACTGCCAGAGCTGGACAAATCATCAAAGTGGAAAATAAAAAAAAGCACACTGACCAAAACCAGACTCTAAATCAAATAGACCTAACAGTCATTTACAGAACACTCTACCCCTAAACTACTAAATATACATTTTCAGCAGCACATGAGATTGCTCCAAGATTGATCATATGTTAGGCTGCAGAACACATCTCAGCAAATTAAAAAAAATCTATATCATAACATGTATCTCCTCACAGCACAGTGGAAAAAATCTAGAAATCTATCACAGGAGAAACACTCAAACCTGCACAAAGTCATGGAAATTGAGCAACCTGGGGTTGAATGATTTTTCAGTCAAGAATGAAATTAAGATGGAAATCAAAAGAGTCTTTTATCTGAATGACAAAGGAACACAAACTATCAAAATCTATAGGACTCTGCCAAAGCATTCCTCAGGGGAAAATTCATATTCTTCAATGGCTACATCAAAAAATACAGAAAGATCAAAAATTAACAACCTAATGCCACATCTCAAGGAACTAGAAAAGGAAGACAAATCAAACCCAAAGCCAGCAGAAGAAAAGTAATAGCAAAGGTTAGAGCAGAACTAAATGAACTGGAAAACACAAAATAATACAGAAGATCAACAAAACAAAAAGTTGGTTCTTTGGAAAGGTAAACAAAATCTACAGACCTATTGCTACATTAACCATGAGTAGAAGAGAAAGGACCCAAATAAGCTCAATCAGAAATGAAATGAGACATTACAACTGATACCACAGAAATACAAAACATCATCCATGAACATTATGAAAATCTCTATGCATATAAACTAGAAAATGTAGAGGAAATAGACAAATTCCTCATAAAAGACAACCTCCCAAGACTCAATCAGGAAGAAGTAGAACTCCTGAAGAGACCAATAGTGAGCAACAAGATCAAAGCAGTATTACAAAAATCTTCCAAAAGAAAAAAAAGAAAGCCTTGAATCAGATTAATTCACAGCCAAATTCTACCAGATCTAGCAAGAAGAGTTGGTACTCATACTACAGAAATTATTCCATAACATAGAGAAGGAGGGAATTCTCCCCAACTCATTCTATGAAGCCAGTATTGCCTTGATACCAAAGCCAGGAAGGTATACAAAGAAAAATGAAACCTACAGAACAATATCCCTTATGAATATAGATGCAAAAATCCCCAAGAAAATATTAGGAAACCAAATTCAACAGCACATTAAAAAAATAACCTTCCATGATCAAATGGACCTCATCCCAGGGATGCAAGCATTGTTCAACATACAGAAATCCATACATGTGATTTACCACATAAACAAAGCAAAAACAAAGACCATATGATCATCTTCATAGATGCAGAGAAAGCATTCGACAAAATCCAGCACTGCTTCATGATAACAATCCTCAAAAACTAGGCATATAAAGGAACCTATCTCAAAATTATAAAAGCCACTTATGACAAAATCAAATGCAACATCATGCTGAATGGGGAAAAGTTGAAAATATCTCCCCTAAGAACTGGTAAAAGACAATGGTGGGCACTGTCACCACTTCTATTCAACCTAGTGCTGGGAGTCCTACCCACAGTAATCAGGCAAGAAAAAGAAATAAAGGGTATCCAAATTGGGAAAGAGGAGGTCAAACTATTACTTTTTGCTGACAATATGATCTTGTAACTAGAAAAATGTCAAAGACTCCCCCAACAGACTGCTGGATTTGATAAATTCATCTATCTTTCTTAACATTCCTCACTGCATTCTTTTTCTTATGACTTCATCGTCCATCTTGTTTATAAAGTGAAGTCTACATGCTCTGCTAGCACATACAGTGTTTTTCAGGATCTGGCCCATGATTACTTGAAGACTCATAATAGGCAAGATCTTTGTGTGTTTCCTGTGCAGTCACATTAAACAAAACATTGGAGTTCATGATATTTCTTTTTTTGAGTATGCTATTTTCTTTATTTTTATAAAAGTAATATATAAATACATTCTCATTTTAACAAGTTAAAATATGTAGAGGCGTACAGAACAAATTGTAAACATTTCCCATTTCTGTCTTTTCCTTACACCCTTTCCATCTCTAGAATAAGAAACCATGGTCTATCAACATTTTGGGGTACATTCTTTCAGTGTACTTTTCATGTACTTACTTCTGTAAATGTATGCATTCATACCTATCCTTTTCTAAAAATAAATTGTATTATATTTTCATATAATTCTGCATTTATATTCCTTTTGTGTCATTTTTATTTTATATTTTATTCCCTCTGCTTAGAAGCTACTTTCTTTATTCTGAGGAAAACATTGTTTCTGAAGATGCGGTTCAAATATTAACTTTTGTGGAATTATTTTCCCTAGATCTCTCACCTGCAGTGTAAGTTCTGCTCCACCATGTTGCTCCATGTTCCTTCCTCAGGACCCTCATTGCATTGTAATATAGTTATGGACTGCTTATACTCCCTAGTATAATGTGAACTGGTTGACTCATTTGGTAATTTTTTTATGCACATAGTGGACACTTATCAAATACCCACATAAATCAAGTCCATCTAATATTCAATAAACCTTTCAACATCTTTGCTTTTAATTAGCACTGTGTCTAGTGTCACAAAAAACAGAAGTAGTTCTTGGCGAGAGGAATTTAAAATCAAAGTTAAAATCAACATATTTGAGTAATTAAAATTCAAGGAGAAAATCTGAATTCATAATTAATAAAATATTGTTTCTTTCTCTTTTTGTCTCCTTTAATATATATCCCAGCACAGATATAATAATTTTATTTCTCTGAAATAAAAACTGATCATATCCATCTACTGCTTATTACTCTTCATTGGATTCTCTGCTCTCAAGTAGACTGCAAACTTTTTAACATGGGCTATGAGGTATTTTATCATCTAAACTGTTTCTTTATGTATCTCCTGCTGCATCTCTTATACATTTTATAATATCTTGTACTTATACTTACCTTATCAATGGACATATTGAATGAAGACACCTATTCACTTGATGGACTCATGCCCTTGAATGAGAATGCTATCAAAAACAGGATAGTCCTTTATTCATTATGATAGCCCAAGGAATTTTAAGTACATAATAAATGTACAAAAATAGTTACTTTGATGAATGAGTATATATTTTTATTATACATTGTCAAGTAGCCACAACTTATCAAGTACTTATTTTGTGCCAGATAAAGAACTAAGTGACAATTACATTAGCATGGCTGAGTAGGAAGTCTTAGCCCTTATTGCCCCAAAGAAACATCATTTAACAATAATCCATGAACCGAATGCCTTTATATGGTTTCCAGTATCCAGTTAAAAAGTTGCAGGATCCTAGATGAGCACAAAACTAAGAACTTCCACATCGAAATGGGTAATAATAGCAATTTTACTTTACCCATATTAGCCCCCTGCCAAAGTTGGCACATCTCACTGCCAAGAGAAATCATTTCAGCTTGTGACTTCTCATAGAGTGAGAGAGTGGAACAAGCATCTGAGTGTCTCAGGCCTTTCAGCACAATGCCCTAGGGATCAGTTTCTATGTTACCTCACACAGAATGCTGGTGGGGCCAGCATGGCTTGGATGCCTGGGGGCATTTAAGAGCCTAGTACAGGGACATATTGTTTACTGCTGCTGACATGGCTCTGTGGATTGGGAGAAGGCACACAATCCTACAACTTCTTCATCGAAAGGGAGGACGAAGAGTGGAATGTTCATCTAACAACCCAGACTGCCCTAGGGAAAATGAACAAGAAGTTTACTGAAGACAGCATGGCTCTGTAAGAAAGAGAGAGGGCAAACAACCCTAAGACTTCTTCCCCAGGAGGGAGGAAGATCGCTGGAGCATGCACATCCATAGAAAAGGCTTGAGAGGCCCTAAGAATATTAAGCTGGGCTGATTGGTGAAGGGCTTTTCTCTCAAAATCAGCCCATAAAGACTGGGGGATGTGGCTACTTCTTCAAATGTACAGACACCACTGCAAAGCTGCAAGGAAAACAAACAATCAGGGAAATATGAAAAACCAACAGAAAAATAATTCTCCAGTAACTGATCCTGAAAAACAGAGATGTATGAGTTGCCTCACAAATAAGTCGAAATAATCAGTGTAAAGGATATCAGTGATATACAAGAGAACACAGTCAACTAAAGAAAATCAGGAAAATGATACATGAGCAAAAGGAGAATATCAACACAGAGAGAGAAACCATACACACACAAAAAACCCCCCAAATTTTGGAGCTGAAGAATACAATAACTAACCCAGAAAAATGAAAGAGAAAGCTTCAACAGGAGATTTGATCAAACAGAAAAATAATCAGCAAATGCAAAGATATGTCATTTGAACTTATCCAATCAGAGAAGTGAAAAAGAAGAATGAAGGAAAGTAAGGAAAGCTAAAAGGAATTGTAGGACACCAACAAGCAAGCCAACATATGCATTATAGGAGTCTCCAAAGAAGAGAGACAGAATGCTGCTTTAGAAATATAATGGCCAAAAACTACCAAATCTGGAAAAGCAAATAGACATATAGATTTATGAGACCCAAAAGATCTCAAAAGAAATGAATCTAATCAGGTCTGTCTACACGGAGACATAGCATAATCAATTTGTCATAATTCAAAGACACAGAGAAAATTTTGAAAGCAGCAAAAGAAAAACAACTCATCACATACAAGGGAGCCACTATAAGACTATCAGTGGATTTCTCACCAGAAATAATGCATGCCAGAAGGGAGTGGGATTATATACTTAAATAGCTGAAAGGAAAAAAAATGTCAACCAAGAGTACTACTCCTAGTGAAACTGTCCTTCAGAAATGAAAGAGACATGATGACTCTTCTAAAAAACAAAAATTGAGAGTTTATTACTACTAGATAGGTTTTACAAGAAATGTTAAAGGAAATTCTTCAAGTTGGAAAAAAAAGATGATAAACAGCAATATAAAAAGTATAAAAGTATAAAACTCACTGGCAAAGATAAATGTATAGACAAATATAGAGTGCTATAATACTGTAATTGTACATGAATCATTTTAAATTTTAGTGTAAAAGTTAAAAGTCAAAAGTATTAAGAATAAGTCTAACTATAAAAATATGTTAATAGATACACAATATAAAAGATGTAAATTATTATATAAATAACATAAAGTATGGAAAGGGAAGAAGAAAAGTGTAGAGTTTTGTATGTAATTGAAGTTAAGTCATTATCAGATTAAATTAGAATATTATAAGTTTATGACGCTTTATGTAAACCTTATGTTAACCACAAAGATAATACTTTTAAAGGATACACAAAAGTAAATGAGAAAAGAAACAAAGACTAATACTACAAAATACCAACAAAATACAAGGGAAGAGTGTAAGAGAGGAAAAGAGGAACATAAATACTATAAGACGGATAGAAAAAACAACTGACACAATGGAAATAGTATTTTTTCTTGGTCAATAATTATTCTAAATGTAAATGGTTTAAACTCCCCAATCTAAAGACATAGAGTGGCTGGATAAATACCAAAAAAACCCAACTACATGCTGTCTACAAGCAGCCCTTGAGATTTAAGGATAACATAGACTGAGACTGAAGAGATGGAAAATGATATTCCATTCAAATGATAATCAAAAGAAAGCAGGAGTGGCTATACTTAGAATAGACAAAATAGACTTTATGTCAAATATTGTTACAAGAGACCAAGAAGAATATATATAATGATAAAAGTATCTGTTCAATTTGGTAGATAAAATTACTATAAATATATAAGCACCCAACATCAGAGCACCTAAATATATAAAGCAAACCTCGTCAGAATTGAAGGGTGAACAGTAATAGTAGGGGCCTTTAATTTCACTTTCAATAATAGAATATCAAGACAAAAAATCAATACAGAGGTGGCAAAATTGAACACTACAGAATAAATGGATCTAGAAGACATATGTAGAACATTCCACACAACAGCAGCAGAAGACATACTCTTCTCAAGAACCCATGGAACATCTTCCAGAATAGATCACATGTTAGGTCACCAAATAAGTCTTAACAAATTTAAGAAGATTGAAATCATACCAAGTATTTTTTCCTAATTGTAATGGAATGAAACTAGAGATCAGTAGCAACAGGAAAATTTGAAAATTTACAAATGTGAAAATTAAAGAACTCACTCTGTAACAACCAATGGTCCAAAGAAATAAACAAAAAGAAAAATCAGAAAATATATTAAGACAAATAAATGTGAAATTACAACATTACAAAATTTATAGGATGTTACAAGAGCAACATTAAGAGGTAATTTTATAACATAACACCTACAGTAAAAAGAAGAAAAATTATGAATGAGTAATCTAACTTTACACCTCAAGGAACTAGGAAAAAAAGAACAAACTAAGCCCAAAAGGTTAGCAGAATGCAGGAAATAATAAAGATTAGAGCAGGAATAAAGGAGACAGACAACATCATTAGTCATCAGAGAAATGCAAATCAAAACTACAATGAGATATCATTTCACACCAATTAAAATGGCTTTTATTAAAAAGATGTGCAATAATAAATGATGGTGAGGATGTGGAGAAAGGGGGACCCTCGTACATTGTTGTTAGGAATATAAATTTGTGTAACCACTATGGAGAACAGTATGATGTTCCTCAAAAAATAAAATTGAACTACCATGTGACCCAGCAATCTCACTTCTGGGCATATAGCCAAAGGAGGGGAATTCAGTATATTGAAAAGATACCTGCAATCCCATGTTTATTGCAGCACTATTCACAATAGCCAAGATTTAGAATCAACCTAAGTGTCCATCAATGGGTAAATGGATAAAGGAGTTGTAGAACATATGTACATGATGGAATATTATATAGCCACAAGAAAGAATGAAATCCTGTCATTTGCAACAACATGGGTAGAACTGGAGAACATTATGTTAAGTAAAATAAGCCAAGCACAGAAAGACACATCTCACTTGTTCTCACTCATATTTGGGAGCTAAGTATTAAAAACAGTGTATCTCATGGAAACAGAAAGTAGAATGATGGTTACCAGAGTCTGGGAAGGGCAACAGGGAGGGGAGGATAAAGCAGGGATGGCTAATGGGTGCAAAAATATAGTTAGATATAATGAACAATATTTGATATCACAATGTGACCATAATAAACAGCAAATTAGGGTATACTTTGAAATAACTAAAAGTGTGGAATTGGAATGTGCCTAATTCAAAGAAATGATAAATGCTGGAGGTGATGGATACCTCAATTATGCTGATTTCAATAATTCACATTGTAAGCCTATAACAAAACATCGCATGTACCCTATAAAGGTAAACAACCATCATGTAACAATAAGAATTAAAAATTTAAAAAAATTAAAAAGGAATAAGTGAGATAGAGAAGAGAAAAATAATTTTAAAATATCAACAAAATTAAGAGGTGATTTTTTGAAATGATAAATAACATTGACAAAACTTTAGCTTGAGGAAGAACAAAAGAGAAGACTAAAATAAGTAAAGTCAGAAATGAAAGAAGAGATTTTACAACTAATGCCACAGATATAAAAAGGATAATAAGAAACTGTTATGAAAAATTATGTGTCAATACATTGGATAACCTAGAAGAAATGGATAAATTCCTAGAAACATACAACCTACCAAGACTGAATCATAAAGAAATAGAAAACCTGAACATATCAATGATTAAGGAGATTGAATTAGTAATCAAAAGCCTCCCATCAAAGAAAAATACTAGCCAGATGGTACACTGGTAAATTCTACCAAACATTCAAAGAATTAATGCCAATCCTTCTCAAACTCTTCAAAAAACTGAAGAAGAGGGAACATTTTCAGACTCATGACCTTGATACCAAAGGCAGACAAAGACACTGAAGAAAAACAAACAAACAAACAAACAGACTACAGGCCAAACTTCCTGATGAACATACATGCAAAAATCTTCAGTAAAAAACTAGCAAACTGAATTCAGTATCATATTAAAAGGATCATTCATGATCAAGTGGGATTATTCTTGGGATGCAAAGATATTTCAACATATACAAATCAAGTAATGTGATATACCACAGTAAAAGCATGAAGGAGGAAAATAATTACGTCCTCATCTCAATAGATACAGAAAATACATTTTTATTTAATACCCTTTTATGATAAAAACTCTCAACAAACTAGGTTTAAAAAGAACTTACCTCAACGTAATAAAGGTCATCTATACAAGCCCGCAGTTAGCATACTCACTGGTGAAAAATGAAAGTTTTTTTTCTAAGATCAGGAACAAGGAAAGGTGTACACAGTTACCCCTTATATTCAAATAGTGTTGGAAATCATAATCAGAGCAATTAGGCAGGAAAAAGAAAGGAAAGGAATCCAAATTGGAAAGGAAGAAGTAAAATTTTTGGTTTTGCAGAAAATATGATTTTACATGTAGAAAATCCTAAAGACTCCACAAAACACTTTTACAACTAAGAAACAAAATCAGGAAGGTTGCAGGATATGAAATGAACATGCAAAAATCAATTGCATTTTGAGACACTCACAACAACCTCTACAAAAATAAAATTTTAAAAATCAATCCCATTTATATTAACATCAAAAAGAATTAAGTCTTAGGAAAAACTTAGCCAAGAAGATGGAAGACTTATATGATGAAAACTACAAAACATTGCTGAAAGAAATTAAAAATGACACAAATAAATGGAAAGACATTCATGATCATAAATTGGAAGAACTAATATTTTCAAAATGTCCATTCTGCCCAAAGTGATCTACAGATTCAATGTAATCACCATCAATATTCCAATGGCATTTTTTTCACAGAAATATAAAGCACGGTCTGGGGGATGAGTGAGCATGCTTGTAGCTCTGACTTGGGTGGGGCAAAAGCAATACATGTAACCTAAACATTTGTACCCCTGTAATATTTTGAAATAAAAAATAAAACCCTAAAATTTATGTGGAACTACAAAAGACCCCAAATATCCAAAGCAACTTTAAGAAAAACAACAAAGCTGGAGGCATCATAATTTCTGATTTCAAAATATATTATGAAGGTATAATAATTAAAATATTATCACACTGGCATAAAGATAGATGTATAGCCTAATGGAAAAGAATAGAGAATCCAGAAATAAACCATGCATGTATGGTCAACTGATCTTCAAGAATACACAATTCATGCCCCAAATACACAATTGATAAATGATAGTCTTCCCAAAAAATGACATTGGGAAAACTGTATATCCATATTCAAAATAATTAAATTGGATCCATATCTTTTACTGTATATAAAAATCAACTCAAAATGGATTAAAGACTTAATATAAGAAAGACTTAAAACTGTAATACTCTTAAAAGTAAACATAGGGACAGCTTCTTGAGACTGGTCTTGTCAATGATTTCTTGGATATGACACCAAAATCTCAGGCAACAAAAGCAAAAATAGACAAATGAGACTGTACTAAAAATCTTCTGCATAGAAAAGGAAACAATTAGCAGAATCAAAAGACAACCTGTGGAATAGGAGAAATATTTGCAAACCATATTTCTGATAAGGTATTAATATCCAAAATATATAAGGAATTCTTGCAACTAAATAGCAAAAATCCAAATAACCTAATTAAAAAATAGACCAAGAACTTAAATAGACATCTCTCCAAAGAAGACATACAAATGACCAAGAGATATAAAAAGGTGGGCAACAGCACTAGTTATCAGACAAATGTAAATTAAAACCATGAGATATCACCTCATACTCATTAAAATGGCTATTACCTAAAAAACTGAAGATAAGCATTGATGAGAAATGGAGAAATCAGAACACTTGTATACTGCAGATGGTAATGTAAAATGGTGCAGTGTCTGTGGAAAACAACATGTAGGTTCCCCACAAAATTAAAAATAGAACTACCATATGATCCATCAATCCTACTTCTGGGTATATATCCCAAAAAAACTAAAATCATGATAATTAAGAGATATTTGTACTCTCATGCTTATTGTAACATTATATATAAGAGTTAAGATACGTCAACAACCTTAAATTCTACTGATGGATTATAGGATAAAAAACTGATATACAATGAAATATTCAGCCTTGAAAAAGAAGGAAATTCTGCTATATGAAGCAACAAGGCTGAACTTGGAGGACATTATACTACATGAAATGAGCCAGTCACAGAAGAACAAATACTGCATGATTCCACTTATGTAAGGTGTCTAAAATAGTCAAACTTATAGAAGCAGACAGTAGAATACAAGTTGCCAGGGCCCAAGGGAAAGGGGAAATTGAAAGTTGTTCAATGGGCATGAAGTTTCAGTTGTACAAGGTGAATAAATTCTAGCGATCTGCTATACAAAGTAGTGTCTATAATTAACAATAATGTATTGTGAGCTTAAAAAATTCGTCAAGTCCTTTGCCCACTTTTTGATAGGGTTGTTTGATTTTTTCTTGTTGAATTTCCTGAGTACTAAGTAGATTCTAGTTATCAGCCCTTTATCGGATTTGTAGCATGCAAAAATTTTCTCCCATTCTGTAGGTTGTCTGTTTGCTCTTGTGACTGTTTCTTTGGCTGTGCAGTAGCTTTTTAATTTGATCAGGTCCCTTTTATTTATTTTGGTTGTTGCTGTGATTGCCTTTGGGGTCTTCTTCATAAATTCTTTTCCTAGGCCAATGTCTAGAAGACTATTTCCAACATTTTCTTCTAGAAGTCTAATAGTTTCACTCCTTAGGTTTAAATCTGTTACCCAGCGTGAGTTGATTTTTGTGAGAGGTGAAAGGTGTGGATCCTGATTCAGTCTTCTACATGTGGCTATTCAGTTTTCCCAGCACCATTTATTGGATAAGGATTCTTTCCCCCAGTGTATGTTTTTGTCTGCCTTGTCAAAGATTAAATGGTTATATGAGAAGACAGAATAATGGCCAAAAAACATAGGAAAAAATGCTCAACATTTCTAATCATCAGGGAAATGCAAATCAAAACCACAATGAGATATCACTTATCTCCAGTGAGCCTGGCCTTTATCAAAAAATCCCAAAAAAATAAATGTTGGCGTGGATGCGGAGAGATAGGAACACTCATATGCTGCTGATGGGACTGCAAACTAGTGCAACCTCTGTGGAAAGCAATATGGAGATACCTTAAAGAGATACAAGTAGAGCTACCATTTGATCCAGCAATCCCATTACTGGGCATCTACCCAAAAGAACAAATGATACTCTGTAATAAAGACACCTGCACCCAAATGTTTATAGCAGCACAATTCACAATTGCAAACATGTGGAAACAACCCAAGTGTCCATCAATACATGAGTGGATTAATAAAATGTGGTATATGTATACCATGGAGTACTATTCAGCTTTAAGAAACAATGGTGATATAGCACCTCTTGTATTCTCCTGGATAGAGTTGGAATGCATTCTACTAAGTGAAGCATCCCAAGAATGGAAAAACAAGCACCACATGCACTCACCATCAAATTGATATTAACTGATCAACACATAAGTGTACATATAAGAATAACATTTATTGGATGTCAGCGGGGGGGGGAGGGGGAGGACGGGATGGGTATATGCATACACAAAGAGTGCAATTCGCACCATCTGAGAGATGGACATGCTTGAAACTCGGACTCGGAGGGGAGGGGGGTAAGGGCAACATACGTAACCTAAACATCTGTACCCCCATAATATGCTGAAATTAAAAAAAAACTGTCAAAAGGGTGTATCTCATTTTATGTGTTTTTACCATAAAAAAAAGAGTATGGGGAAAGTTTGGGACATGACGGATATGTTTATTACCTTGATTGAACTTATGTTTTCGCAGGCATATGCAAATGTCCAAATTCATCAAATTGTATACATTAAATATGTGCAGTTTTTTGTATATTAATTATAGCTCAATAAGGTATTTAAAAAATAAAGCAATACTTTTATTTACAAAAAAATCAAGAACTAAATTCTTTACAAATACAATCCGATTCAATTCTCACACCAATCCTGTAATGAAGACACTATGCCCATTTAAGAGATGGAGAACTTGAGGCTTAGTGATGTTAAATAAACAGGTCAACATCACAGAGCTGATAAACAGCAAAGCCAGGTCCACCTGAACTCCAATTTGAATACTATTACTCATGCACTCTACTTGATGGTGACAGATAATTCATTTCACTCTATTTTCTACTTTGAAAAGTTTTTTAAATGTGTCATCATAGCTTTAGGGTTCTTTCACAGAAGCTTCAACTTTTTTCTTTCTTTCCTCACTCCATCCATCCTTTCTTCTCTTTCTTCTGTCTTCCTTCCATTCTTACATCCATCTTATCTTTATCATTTAATGAAGCTTTAAAGACCACAATAGGCAATATCTATGTATAACAGTGACTCCAAGTAGATATCAAACCTATTGACTAGATCAGAAATTTTAGTGGGAATTAATCTATGGTTTTCCTCCAGGTGTTTTCCTCCAAGGACCCTTCTCAGTTACCAAACCTGAGCATCTCCATATATCTTCTTTTCTTCCTTACCAAGCATCCCAGAGACCCAGTCTGCTCTCTTTTCAGACTCTGTCACTACTCACTGTATTCTTTGAGTTTTTTTCCCCCAACCTTTCATGTGTAGAGGAGGTATGATTCTCTAAATGCTTCTCTTTCTTGCCATCCTTGAAGACAAACTGCATAGTACCATTTTCTAAAATCACTTCTAGATTTCAAAACATTTTTCCAACTTTACTGAAATTAATCCAATAATTCAGTTTTTTCCTAGTGCCCCGATATTTATATTTCTTTATTAATAAGTAAAGATAGAAGAGACCAGTAATTGACTGGAGGAAACCTGGAGTCAATGTGGCTGGTGCTACTGTTTTAGAACACTTAATGTGAGATCAATGAACTCAAAGTTTACAAGTAGATAACAGCTTCCACTTTTCTTTTAACATACACACAACACTTTGTTTCTGAGTTATTGATTGTCTACTTCTGGGTGTGAGATGAGAGGCATTATTCCTTATATAAATTATTCATTTATTTGCTTATTCATAAAATATTTACAGAGCTTATAGCACAGTAGAAGAAATGGCACATATCTCAAGATGCTCACAATTTACAGGAGACTTCCCTAGTACCAGATTGTACCTCTTATCCTGATTGGCAGTTGCTAACAGTCACTCGGGGAGAAATCAGCCCGAGCCAAATCAATTGGTGATACCAGTTCACAACACAATTAGCCATTCCTTATGCTGAGTTGAGCTAACTTACGATTTCATCAGCTGTTAGGGGGACAATAGTATTCTTGGGTAGTGGCGTTACTCCCTGTTTAGAGAAGATTGAAGAACGTCAGGATCCTGTCTGCCTTCAAGATCAAGTGTGAGCCTGTGTCACAGTGCAAGAAGCACCATAATAACCAAGCTCTGACTAATCTATACCCATCTGTCACCACCCTCTGGTTTGTGCTTTGTCCACTAATGAAATCAGACTGCTGGAATTTCCTCACAACATCGATATGTTTTTAATTTCCTGCCATTCTCTCCGCCTGCAGCGCCTCCCTGCTTCCATGACACATACCTCCTCCTGTCTTTGGTGCAGCACCTTGTAGCTACTAATTCCCAATTATCCTTAAAGACTCAGTTTTGTCATGAACTACATAGGAAACTATCCCTGATGCCAAGAATGTTAGATTTACTCCTCTTCTGTCCTTCCTAAGTGTCTTCTGATTACTACTGTTATTACACTAGCTGCCACTCTGCAATTGTAACAATGCATTTCTGTGTCTGACTACCCATTACACTGTGAACTTCTTAAAGGCAAGAACTCTGCTTTAATATCTTTATATACCCAGATTTTTGCACAGTATTTGACACACAGTAGGAATGAATGAACTAAAGAAGAAACAAATGCAAAAAGAGTAAAGTTCAACTATTTATCAGTTTGGAATTGCATTTGATATTGAGTAACAGATCCTGGTGCCTAGAAAATAGTTGTTCTCACATAACATGGTATAATAGGTGGTGCCACACCAGTACATGGGCTCCATATGTGTCTCCAATGACTCAAGCTCCTCTTTATTTTCATTCTTACTCCTTACAAAGTGACATCCTCCAGATTTTCTTATGGTCACAAGGTGACTATATAGCTCCAGCCATCATGTTGCATTTTAGGCAAGAAGAGGTAGGAAGGGAGAGAACATATAGCCATATGGCAATTGAATGCAGTAATTTTTAGGCAGTTTCCCCAAAGGCCTACCAACTTCTGCTTACATCTCATTTATTGGAATTTAATCACATGGCTGCATCCAACTGCAAAGGAATTTGAGAAATGTAGATTTCTTTTTAGTTGATATATTGTCACATTCAACAAATCAAAATTCTGTTAGGATGGGAAAAAAAAGGAGATAGACAGTAAAGAACTTTTGTGTGTCTAATGCCATGAGTTGATTTAAATAAAGCCTATAATTCCAATGTAGACTTGAAGTATCTAAATTCTTTGCATGGCCACTTTATGAATTAAGGTTCTCCTATGAGAAACAGATACTATAGTTCAATCTGAGATAATTAATACAGTGGTTTAGAAAAAGCAAAAGGCTAAAGAGGGGACTAAGAGACAACCCAAGACTTATCAGTAGTAGGAAGTGCAACCACCGTCCATTCAGTATTGGTGAAACAATATCAGAAGATGGTGTTGTCAAAGCC
>RJWJ010014947.1:0-37039 GCA_004363605.1 Indri indri | reverse complement strand
GGATGAAGGGCCCTTTTCTCCAAGGCCTGTCCCTGTGGGCTCCACTGATGCTTTCTTCTGTCCCCAGGTGGATGGTGACCTCCTGGTCTGCCTGTACCCGTAGCTGTGGAGGAGGTGTCCAGACCCGCCGGGTGACCTGTCAGAAGCTGAAAGCCTCTGGGATCTCCACCCCTGTGTCCAATGACATGTGCACTCAGCTTGCCAAACGACCCGTGGACACCCAGGCCTGTAACCAACAGCTCTGTGTGGAGTGGGCCTTCTCCAGCTGGGGCCAGGTGAGGAGCCAGAGAGGGTTTTATTTGAAGGGAAAATCTAAAGGTGTAGAGCCTGCCCCAGTAGAAAGTAAAATTCCACCATTGCCACCTCCTCTGTGATAACCGATCTTTCACATTCCCCTGTGTCATTAACTCTGCCCAGTATCAGCCCTAAAGCCCAGAGTTTCTGATATTTTGATTTTCCTCTCCCCTGAGGCCTCCCCCCCCCACCTGCTCTCAGATCATCACACACCCCCATTTTGTCAGGCCACCTCTTTTTGAGGGCTGTACTAGGGCTGATGACTTAACATTCTGAGAAGTTCCATCTGGGGTGTGCGGTGTTGTTCTGGGCCAAGGGTTCTTAACTGGACCGCATGGTTATAATCCAACTTTTTTAAAAGACCAATGTTGAGGCTATTCATCCCAGAGATTCTAAGTCAATTGCTCTGGGGTGGGGTCCAAGCATGGGTAATTTTTAGAAACTCCTCAGGTGATTCTGATATGCAGCCAGGGTAAAGAACCATGCTCTAGCCAGGAAAGGTTGAAGCCCAGCCAGATCACTTTGAAACCACCAACTCCCTTCTCAGTGCTGTGCCTCCAGGTTAACACAGAATGTCCCAGGCAAGCTGAGCACACAGACTCGTTTGACCCCTGAGGCCTCCTCTGAACAGAATGGAGGAACCATGACTCTCTCCATTTAGGGGGGAAAGGTTAATTGTAATGTGAAATAGAGCCCCATTTTAGAATGCTGTTGCCCCCCCCCCACCAAAAAAAAAAAATCAAGCATGGAGGTGCTTGGGGGAAATTATGTAATTGCATATACTCCATTTCTCCAGAAGTCTATGTTCAAAACCTACTAGGTATGCAAGAACTAGCTGCTAAGGCTGATATTTGGATAGTAACATTTATTCTCGTTTGTGTGGGGCTAGCACTAATTGGTAGAATGACCATTCTGATTGGGCAGGCATAGTTTTGGGTTGGTTGGCATCTGAGCCTTACCACATTCGTGTCCTTCCACCCCCAGCTGTGTTGTTTGGAAAACAATCACTTACACCTTTCTGTTAACACACTATGGCCATCTCTAATGAAGATCAAATGTTATATTGGCCACTGAGTTCACTTGCAACTCATAAGCCATTTGTGGACCAGGTAAGTCTGGGGCAATGCTGGCCAATCAACATGTCTTTCTGGAGCCTCTATCACACCCTCCTTATTTCCAGTGACATAATGTATATACTTCATAATCATGGAGCTCCCCTTGGTGCCACACCTGGGGGGATATCATCATCTTTCTCTCTCTGAGAAAAGTCCACTTCTGATAACTCTAACTCAGCCCAAGGCAGCTCTGCTTCTATGCCCTCAAGGCTTATTGCCAGTTTGTGAAATTAAGATAATGAACAAATCTGGCAACACTGTGGTACACATAGTTGAAAATACATGGGTTTTTTTTCTATTCCTTCCGCTCAAAAAAAAACTCTCACCACCCCCTTTTCTAAAAATCCACTAGACCAGTATGTCTCAGGCTTTAATTGAATCACCTCGGTGGGGGGGGGGGGGGGGGCCTTGTTATAAATACACATTCTGATGTGGTAGGTCTAGGTAGAGCTTGGGATGCTGAATTTCTAAAAGCTCCCAGGTAATACCAGTTACAGGGAAATGTTTCCTATGAAAACCAAGACAATCTTCTTAGCTCCAACAACCTGCCCTCAGGTAATAATTAATTCAACTTTCTTCTTTTAGAGAATGCTTGTGTGAAGGAATAAAGGCGAAAGCAGGTACTAGAACATAAACGGACTTGTAGAAGGAATATGGATTATAAATGGGACTAGAAAGATTTTCAAGCAGGAATGGGACAATCAGAATTAGACTTTTATTCTGTTTGGTGATCCAATTGGAAAGTGAAAAGACTGGAGAAGTCTAGGTAAGATATTGGGTGGTAGCTAAAGAGAGGTATCCACTTCCTCTCTGAAAGTGTGATTCATAACCATGGCTTCCATGATCCACTGGCTATCAGGGATGACAGAGAGGGAAGAAGCCGAGATTTGGCTGGAGGTTTCTGGATTGAACAACTAGATGAGAAAAAGGGGTGGATTAGTATGATAAATTCTTTTGGATACATTTAGTATGTGCATGAAATATCCAAGCAGAGATGCTCATCAAAGTGGTGGCTAGGAGGTATCACCCAGGGAGAGGGAAAGCATAGGATGAAAAAAAGGGACAGGACCCTGGGAAGTACCAATTAAACTTTGGGAAGAAGAGGGGAAAAATATATAGCCTAATAAGTAGGGGGGGGAGGGGAAACCCTGGAATGTATATTCACAGAGACCACTGGAGGCCTTTCTCCAGAAGGAAGGATCAACAGTATCAAAATGCCTCCAAAAGAACAAACAAGATAAGCATTGGCCAGTACCTGCTGCAACTTGACAGATAGGAGGTCACTCTGTGAAGGGGTGTTTTAGTGTGGCAGTAGGGACTGAAGTCAAACTAGCGGTAAGTTTAGGTATAAATGAAAGTGAAGGAAATACACTTACTCCTTTAAAAATTCCCATGTGTGGTCGAGGGACATCAGTGAAATAGCAGATGAGGAAGTTCAAAGTCTTTGTCCCCTCATCAACTATACACGGGCTGAATTGCCCTTATAGGAGCTCTAGAAAGCTCTACGGCAACGAAACACTTGCATTTTTCAGTCACCCTTGCTCCCCCAGTGTGGCACAGTTGTGATCTTGAGGAGGTGACAGCCACTACTTGTGAAAGCAGGGCTGTAGCCCGGTAGAAAAAAAGATTATAAGTGGAGATGCACAATATACTCTACACCTCTGAAGAAGACCATTGGGTGAGACTCTAAGACACTCAAATGTAGCCATATGTGTGAAGGAATTGAGAAGCTCGAAGGAAGAACATCAACAAAGCCAAAAGTACATTCTTCAAAAAACAGACACTTTTAGCTACAGTGACTAAAAAAAAAAGATGCAAATTATTAAAATCAGAAATAAAAATGAAGACATAACTATGAACAATTATACACCAATAAAATGGATAAGCTAGAAATGGTCAAATTCCTAGAACCCCACAACCTATCAAGACTGAATCATGAAATAAAAAATCTGATATAGCTATAACTAGTAAGGAGATTGAATCAAACCTCCCAACAAAGAAAAGCCCTAGACCAGATGGCCTTACAGTGAATTCTACCAAACATTTAAAGAATGTATATCAATGCTTCTCACACTTTCCCTAAAAATTGAAGTGGAGGTAAGCACTAGCACTTCCAAGGTCATTCTATGAGGCCAACATTACCCTGATACCAAAGCTAGACAAAGAAACTAAGAAAACTATAGGTCAATAATCCTTGCAGGCTGGGCACAGTGGCTCACACCTATAATCCTCGTACTTTGGGAGGCCAAGGCAGAAGGACTGCTTGAGCAAGAGCAATATCCTATCATCTCTACAAAAAATAGAAAAATTAACCAGGTGTGGTGGTACACACCTGTAGTCCCAGCTCCTCAGGAGATAGTTGAAAGTTGCAGTAAGCTATGATGATGCCACTACACTCTAGCCCAGGCAAGAATGAGACCCTGCCTCAAAACACACACACAAAAATCCCTTACGAATATTGATGCAGAAATTCTCAACAAAACACCAAATTTAGCAGCTTAATAAAAGTATTATATATCATGAACAAGTAGGATTTAGGATTTATTTCTGGAATGTAAGGATGATTCAACATGAAAATCAATGTAATGTACCACACTTAACATAATGAAGGAAAAAAACCACATGACAAAATTAAACTTGGAATAGAAGTAAATTGCCTCAAAATAATGAAGACCGTATATGAAAAACACACAGTTAAGGTCATACTCAGTGGTGAAGACTGAAAGCTTTTCCCCTAATATCTGGAATAAGACAAGGATGCCCACTTCTAGTCATTACAATATTAGACATTCAGAGCAATTAGAAATGAAATGCATCCAAGTTGGAAAGGAAGATTATCTCTGTTCACAGAGGACATGATTTCATATGTGAAAATCCTAAAATCCCAACAAAAACACAACTGTTACAGCTAATAATAAATGAATTAAATAAATTACAGGATACAAAGTCATCATGCAAAAAAATCTGTTGTATTTCTATACACAATGAACAATCCCAAATGGAAATTAAGGAAACAATTTCATTGACAATATATCAACAAAAGAATTTTAAAAAACCAAGTAGGTGAAAGACTCATACAATGAAAACTATAAAACAGTGTTAAAAGACACAAATAAATGGAAGGAATATCCTGGGTATCACTAGCAAAATATGAAGTTGGACACTTACCTTATACCATGTATAAAAATCTTAGAAGAAAACGTAGGGAAAACATTTCATGACATTGGATTTGTCAATGATTTTTTAGATATGGCACCCAAAGCACAGGTGATAAAGTGAACTTTCCAATATTGGTCTCAAGGATGCATTTTTTTTTTTTACATTTACCCCAAATCTCCTGTGTCTTTGTGAATAATAGTGTCAAACAGGGCCCTTCAGAGCCCAGAAGTGCAATAACTGGCCTTGGGCATAGTTGTCTTCCCCAAGAGGCCTACTTTTACCTTAAATTATTCTCCTTCAGTGGTTCTTAACCTTTGAGGTCAGGGATCCCTTTGAGTACCTGATGAAAGCTAGAGGGAACCTCCTGCTAGAAAAATGTCAATAAACACAAAATTTCTGCTCATAATGCTAAGGATTAACACCCCACCACTGCCCTCTATGGAACCCTAGGGATCCAAGGACCCCCAAGTGAAGAGCCTTTGTTCTAAAGTGACCTCCAAGGAATGCCCGTTCTCTTGTTCTACTAAAATAGCAGATGTTGGTTAAGGGCCTGCTGCTTTTGTATTGTACAGACAAGTGTTGTTACCAGTACTACTGGGAGAGGGTCAGGCCCTACCAACTGTGGGAAAAGTTTAACAATCTCCGTGAGCCCATAGCAAGAGAATACAAGGAGGGACTGTACATACCTAAATCTGCTTTGTGTTCAGCCATCCTGGGTTTAACTCGGAGAAAATGAAGCCAAGGGAAAGAAAGAAATGGAGTTGGTTATTTGAATGAATTTAGCAAGAAAACAATAAGCCAAATTACTCCCCACACTGAAGGGGAGAGGGGAGGTTATTTAGGTCTTAAGCTCTAATATCTGCCACCCCATTCCTAGCACATTAGCCAAGATACCTTTCATATGGTTAATCTGAGAGGGGGCTGACTTTCCCTGACTGCCTCTTTACTACCATTAGCCATGTGCTAGCAGAATGCCCACAGGAAAGCTAACCATCGTGCTATGGCATAAAGAAAAGAAAATATGCCTGTGAATGTCCTTTAGTTGGCCCAGAGAGGGGAAAGATCTGAGAGCCTCCAGTTAGACTCTGCACAAGGATCTCATGCAGCCTCCACTCTTAACTAGGCTAACATCATGCATATCACCTTTTTCTGCTTTCCAGTGTAACGGGCCTTGCATTGGGCCTCGCCTAGCTGTGCAACACAGACAAGTCTTCTGCCAGACCCGGGATGGCATCACCTTACCGTCAGAGCAGTGCAGTGCCCTTCCGAGGTAAGAGAAAACCCTATCCCCAGCCACTGGGTCAATAGCACAGAAAGATGGTGGTGAATGAATATTTCTCCTCCCACTGTCCCAGGGGTCACACGCCTGGCCCTCTCTCCTCCATTCATCCCAGGCCACTGGCCTCCCCAGAGGTAGATAGCTCAGTGGCGGCCTTGTGCTTGTCTAAAGAGCTAGGCTGTGCTTTTCTCTCTTGGGGATAAAGAGTACACAGGGTATTACTGTGAGAGAGAGATCTGCACTAGCCCCAGGGTGGGCAGGAGGTGAGGGCTACACGATGGCCACCAGACCTTAAAGGTTCTACTAGCCCTTCACTCTGCTTGACCTCCCTCTAGAAGTTAGGCTGAGATGGGGACCCTTGTTCCTGGGTCCCAACGTATCATTCCAATCCAGTCTCCATCGCTATCACATCTCCTTGGAGATGGCCCACTTGGCCCTAAGATCTCAAGAAGGTTACTTCCTCCATTTAGTAACAGAGCAGAGATCAGAACCCAGGTCTGGCAATGCTAGAAGTTCTTGAGGAGCTGCCCGACATTCCTGGGTTTGCAGCATTGTTTTCACATCTGCCCCACCAATCCAGCCCCTGCAGAGGCAGATCTTAACCCTGCCACCCTCCTCCTGCAGGCCCGTGAGCACCCAGAACTGCTGGTCAGAGGCCTGCAGCGTACATTGGAGGGTCAGCCTGTGGACCCTGTGCACAGCGACCTGCGGCAACTATGGCTTCCAGTCCCGGCGTGTGGAGTGTGTGCATGCCCGCACCAACAAGGCAGTGCCTGAGCACCTGTGCTCCTGGGGGCCCCGGCCTGCCAACTGGCAGCGCTGCAACATCACCCCATGTGAAAACAGTATGTTCCAACCCCAAAGAACTTTCTGCAAATTCCCCACAGGGAACCAGGTGTAGTCTCTGGGACCAAGCCTGAGCATAGGCCAGTGGATCAGCTTCCCCAAGGATTATGAGCCGGGGTCACAGTTGAGCATTTTCAGTGGGGTACATGGGTGTGGATACACATATCCCAGGCACAAAAGATGGCGGAGTATGCCCACAGGGCTTCCACAGTCTCTATCCTAGCCCTGAGAGAGCTGGGTGCTGCTGGCCCAGTGCTGGATGAAATTGGCCTGCAGTCAGTCTGGCTGTGCCCACTGAGTAAACAACGGCCCTCAGGGGCCAGGCTGCTAAAGAGAAAGCACAGTTAACACTGAAGCAGCATAGAGTGCCTCCTGCTTAGCCAGCTCTGTACTTCTCACCAAACGAGGACCTGCTGACACCTCCCTCCTTCCCTGCCCCCACGGGCATCCACCGAACCATGCAGGAGTCTGGATCCTCCTCAGCCCAGCACCAGCATTTGTGTTCCAGTGGGGTAGGGATCTATTTTTTCTTCCTCTGGACCCAAAACCGAAATTGGGGGTGTCTTCCCATGAGGAAGAAGGCAAAGAATAGGAAATTAAAAACAAATATAGGAGTGCAGTTTTCCCCTTAGTGAGCTTCACTGACAATAGATTTCCAAGGCTAAGGCCTGTAACTCGCACGTCCTTCACCTTGGGAGCTGCATATAACTCAAGCACAGAAAACAAAAAAATAACAAATTTTGCATTACATTAAAAAGGATCATTTTGTTTTCGAAGTTTTTATTCTATTTTCATAATAATTTTTCCTTGGGGCCATGGTGTTTTGTTTGCCACAAAAATTTGTGGCAGTCAAACACTGGGAGAGGAGTGACCTTTGCACTCTGGATTAGCACTGACCTCTATTTGTGTCAGGACATGCTCGGAGAACACCAGTGTCCAATGCAAGTAGTTAAGACAGACTTACCAAACCAAATCCGCACCAATATTTGAGAACCGTCTAGTCTGCACCAACACTGAACCAGAACGCCATGGTGCTGCGTTTACTGCATGGTGGGTGGAAGGAGCAGAGGTGCCTAGGTAGAGAATGCAGAAAACAAAGCTTAGCAGAGACAGTAAGGCTCAAGTACCCGGGGACAACTGAGGGCATCCAGACTGGTGCCATCCCCACTGTCGGCAGCCTAGAGGGCAAGTGGTTGAGCTCGGCCAGAGCAAGGCCCACCCAGAGGGGCTGGAGAACAGTGGCGCAGGAAGCACCCCGCAGCCCAGTACCCAGGCTGTACCCCAGTGGCTGCCTGTCTCTGTTTCACATTTGTTCTTGTCCCCTTTCCCACCCTCTTTCCCAGTGGAGTGCAGAGACACCACCAGGTACTGTGAGAAGGTTAAACAGCTGAAACTCTGCCAACTCAGCCAGTTCAAATCTCGCTGCTGTGGAACGTGCGGCAAAGCGTGAAGACAGGGCACGGGGAAGAACTCTACCCTGGCCATGCAAAGGACTCACACGCCCACCTTGGACAGAACTTACGCTTTCTTCATTTATTTATTTATTTCCCCCTCCACCCCCACCCCTCCATCAGGAGGGTCTCCGCATGTTTCCCTTTTGGTTAGCCAGAGGGCAGAATGGCAGGAAAGATTGGATGTCTAAAGGAGGCTGCCAGGCAGACAGCAGGGGCTCCCTCCCAAGCCTGCGTCTCGAAGAGACCTAGGAAAAGGCAGACACAGCCCCCCGGGACTGCAGGGAGGCAGAGGGTTTGGAGAGTATTGGTGCAAACAGTGGACAACCAGCTGTGTCTTTCCTAGAAGGCGCACTGTCAATGCCAGAGTGTGCTGCTCCTTTGTGTCCCCCTCTGCCTCTGTCATGGTTAGGACAAGCGGGGAGGGGGACCCTATGCTGAGGCATAAATTGGCCCAGAACTCAGTTCTTCTATAGGGGGCGCAGAGAGATGAGAACTCAAAATGTGGATAGGTAGAAGTGAAGAAGGAAACAATCAAAGTAAGTCTCAGGCACACAATGATGAGGAAAATAAAGGAAGGAGGGAAGGGACTGAAGCAAAAAGCAGCCTGTGCATGTGCCTCGGCAGGGAGGCGCGAGCAGGTAGGAGGGGCTTCCAGGAAGTCCTGAGGCTCTGACCCATCCCAACGCATGCTGGGGCATGCTCAGAGCTCTATTGCCCCCCTCTCCCCCAAAGAGAGCCTGCTGCATGGTAGGAGACATGCCCTCCATGGTGGAGGGCGCATCCCATCCCATCTGAGTAAACTTCCTGCCCATGCAGCAAAACCAGAAAGAGACCCGTGTCTGGCTGTGCAGTAAGGCTGCCCGTGGCACCTCTTCATCTAAATCAAGACTCCCCCAGCCCTGAACTAACTGCTGCTGTGGGCCAGGGGCATTTTGAGCATGAGTTGGCCCGGCTGTCTGCCTATATGGCTTTGCTGCTCCAAATCAATTCGCCACAATATCTATCAGGTTGTAGCAACCACTTCATTCCAGAGCTGGCCAGGGACCAGGGCAGGATGGTGGGTTCGTGCGTGCCCATAGCATGCTCTGCCTCTCCCAGCTGCCACCCTGGGGTCTGCAGGCCCTCCGTTAGCACCAGGAGAGCTGCTGTATGTAGTATTTATCTAGCAGGTTAGGGCCAGGGTGGGGATCTGGGGCAACACCCAAGGATAGCTGAAACTTACAACGTGGTCCTCGATGGCTCTTCAACCTATGCCCCACACACAGCAAAATCCTTTATAATAATTAATGTACACCCATGTTGGTTATTTAATAATTAATTCAGCAGCCAAAGCAGCACACACATTTGACAACACACATCAGCCAGTGCAAAGTCATGCAGTGAGATGAAAACTGGGACTCCTGGGCAAATTGCTCCTGCAGCCCAGTCAGGCAGCTTTGGGGGAGTAATTTTTGCCTCCTTCCTCTGTGTGGCCCCTCTAGTAGCCAAGGGCAGGCGGCCACAGTCACTCACCCCCCAGATAAGCCTCCCCTCACATACACACTCATGAAATGCCGCTCGCCCTTGGGGTTACCACTGACGTCAGCCAGCCTGGAGGTAAAATTTGGGAGGAAGACAGTATTAATCTGTGTCCTCCCCAGGTGAGCTGTGGACAAGCAGTTTGGGTTTCTCTCTTCCTCACCATGAAAATAGGCTCTAAGAAATCATGTTACTAAAAATCAGTGTAATGTTTATTTAAAATAAAAGAGATTGTTTTCTATGTATATCTTTTGTGAATATTTATTAGGATTTCTTGTATAAAAAAGTGCAATATTAATAATTGTACATTGTCATCCAGAAAAAATATTTGGGGGACTTTTTATTAACTTCCTGCAGTTGTGTTCCTGTAAACTCAGTGGTGATTATTATAATTTTTCCTATTTTTAATAGAACCCGGTGTTTAACTCTGGAGCCATTCACTGTGCGCAGAATACATTGTACAAACTAACATGGGATGCCGGGGCAGCAAGAGGGGATTCATTTGTGACAATAGTTATGCATGGAATGATGAGGACAACTTCCATAATACTACTAATGTGGCTGATTGTTTCTAGTTCGATAGCTATTGATAAAATCTGTGGCCAATATTTACATTTCCTAAAGAGCAGGCATCCTCCAGCTCTGCCACGTGCCGGGGCTGGAGCAGTTGGCAGTGGGTTTCAGAGCGAGCTGGAGGGCCTAGGTTTGGGGTGGAAAGCAGTGTGCTCCTTGCATGAGATGAATGTACATTTAATGTTTGTTCTGTGAATTGCGACTCAGCGGCGCCATAAAATTATTAGGGCTGCTGGATAATGTGGAAGGAGACAGTTCCTCCTCTAAAACACAAAACTGTATTTGTATTTTTTGTACAGATAATACAGCTTATTTATTTAAATCTTGTCGTCCGAGTCTCTATTAAGCTCAGCCTTCCCATTGTGTTCTATGCAGCGGGTGAGAAAAGTCTGTGTCAATTGGCTGGTTCCCAGCCAGTTATGTGTGTTTGGCTGAAGTGGAAGAATTGCAGTTTTCAGCTTTGCATGAGAAGCTGGGGGTCCATGTCTGGAAGGGCCAGCTCCGCAAATGAACCCAGAGGGGCTGCATTTGTGGATGTGCACTCACTCAGGCTGAACGCTACAGCCCTATGTAGTGGGAAGATGGGAGTCACGGTACCTTCAGGGAGAAGAGCAAGCAGGGGCATCCCTTGGGATACATGCAGACTCGGGTGTGGGAGTTTCCTCTCTCAAGGTCAGGCTTCCTGCCAGCAGAGGCGTACAGCGTGACGCAGCTCCGTGATGAAATGTTGGATGTACACCATTAATAAAGGCTAGTGTTTATAGATCGCTACTACATTTAATGCTTGCATCAACCCTATAATTATCCCCATCTACGTATAGGTAAATAGCAGCCCAAACAAGCCCAAGGTCACCCAGCTGGTGGAACCAGGATTCAAACTCAGGCCGTCTGCCTCTAGCCAAAGCCTCACTTTCACCCACTGCACTGCCACTGACCACGCCATGGCCACCTCTGCACACACACCCCTCTTTCCTACTGCTTTGAAGTTGGTAGCTAACGACGGTGGGACATTTTACTGGAGATGTTGCTTTCTCCTGCCCTAAAATCCATTCTTTTGGCATTATGGTGCTTCTAGCACCCTATTCTTAAAGCATTTTAATAGAAATAGGCGACTACAGTAAAAACAAAAGCACATTTGCAGAGCTCTTCATAAACAGGCTGTAGAGAAAGAGCAGCATGTCCCCAGGCCCAGACAATGTCCACACAGGGACCATTCTGAGAGATTCTCCAGAGGACTCGTGGCCTGAAAGCCAAACTCCAGCCTGTTTTCCAGCAACTCCCCCTGCACGTCACACTCCTGTGGAGCTGCGTAGAACTATACCAGAAGCTCTTCTTGAAGTTCCAATTATTTTTGAAGTTTTAGGTTTTGCCTTAAAGAAAAAGCCAATGCTAGAACTATTAATATTCACAAACCAGCAATGAAACAATGTCCTACAGAGGGCCTAGGACAGGGGAAGGAGCTGGAGACGCCAGAGCAAAAAATCCAAGAAGGCTCAAATGGTGGGAAGGGCTCATATAGAACGGATGGACATTTTTGCAGCCACAATCACAGACATCAGCAAAAAGAAAAAGAAAGATTCCTACCAAGATGCAACCAACCACAGTATAAAAAGTTTGCAATCCTAGCCACAGGCCAGTCCTGGGGATGTAACTCCTCAAACTAGAGTCCCTGCTGAGCCTAAGATGATTTCCAGGAAATCTGTGTGTCCATTATGACCAGAATGATCAACAGTCACCACAGCTCATTCATGCTTCAGCTTTCTCACCTGTAAAAGGAGGATACTTCATAGGGTGGGTGTCAGAAAACTATTAATTCATGCATATTGAAAAAATACAAGGGTACCTGGCATATCACTGAAGCACTCGTTGATGTTACTTGCTATTACCTTCATTGTCAATTGGAAGGAGAGCGTCTATTGTGTTATCAGAAGGTCACAGCTGACAGAATTTTTGCTATTTCACGGTATTTCTGTCGGCTTTGCACAACTCTCCCATGTTTCCATTTTTGATTGAGAAGGAAATCAGTCATTCCTTCAAAGCTCAAGACTACACAACAGCATAAATAAGAGAGGAGTTAGTCAGCCAAGTTCTGTGTCTTGGAAGAAAGCAGATCAATCCAAGTAGCCAACTCAAAGGCTCGCCAAAGTACAAACTTCTAGAAATACTTCCCATAATATTTTAAATGTCCTTATAATCCCAATGTACAGCCTAGTCTCAGTGAAAAATACCCAAATGTACACATCACTACCATTCTTCTGTTACTAAAAAACATGGAGACATACTCATTCATGAGCAAATATAAAAGTAAAAGCTAAAATTAAGCATATCTGACTTGCACATGGCACAGTTCATCATACACAACATGTGATTATCCCCTTGCTTCGTCCTTCAAATAAACCCAAAGGAAATAATCCAACTTTATTCATGATTCTCAACTAAAATGAGATAGGTGAGATCTCAGTAATCAATCTGTGGGGTTCCCCAAAGCAGTCAAAGGCATCCACAAAGGGTCAGGGAATGGTGGAGTACAGAAAAGGATGGAGCACTTGGGAAAGCACATAATGAAAACTGACCTGTTAAGTGAATTAACTCAGGAAGGCTAAATTAGGAAAAGAAATAAGGTATAAGCCCCTTGGTCTTGTCTCTCTGTGTCCCTCATTTTGTTCAGTAAACGAGCTATGATTCGAAGATTTTGGGATTTAGACTCACGTGCACTGGATGTGAGTCAAATCAGGGAAAGTTATCTCCGCCTGTCACCTACTGCCAATTAGGACAGTATCAGCGTTGATTTAAGCCATGAAGTAAACAGCAAAGAACTGACTGCCCAGTGAATTCTACCAAGTCACCATGTTTAACCCCAAATTATTCTCTGCTCCCATTCGCCCACCCACCCCATTCACTTGGAGATGCCTTTTAACGGTCATGAGCTTTTCAGAGACTGTTATCTTTGGCCAAACCTCAGCTGCTTATTCATAGCACCCCAAGGTTTTCAACTATTTTGTTGCCACCTCCAAACTGGAAGGAAGATGTTGGTAATCGAGGCTTTGCTAAAAGAAATAGGCTACCGCCTTGCTTTCAACTAGAGGTTTACAACTTCACTTGGGTTCTGGGAGACACCTGGCCCAGTCAATCACATGTGTCATGCCTTCCACAACACATTATACGCTCACCTCTGTGTTTTCAAAAGGCAAAACCCATCTTCAACCAAGGATGTCCCAGGCTGCTCTTAAATATATGCTTTATATATGTGTAAACAGAAATTAAATTGCAGTTTTATGTGAGAAAACAGCAGACAGTGGGGAATGGTTCTCCCGCCGAACGTAAATAATGTTTGTTTAAGCAGAATGATTAGGAGGGCCTGGGAGATTGCATAGTCAGCATTCAGACCAGAAAGCATGCCTGGGAAACCTGCCTCCTCCTCTGGGACTTCATGATAGCCAGAGTTGACTTCCTTACAAATCCCATGAAAGACAGCAGACAAGCTGTGAACAACTTAGTTACCAGGTGAGCAAATTTAGGTAATACTTAATGCTCAGGGCCAGAATATGGTGATAAAGTGTGTTGTCAGGTTGGTTTCCTTCCCCTTAAGAAACCATCGTTTTTCAAATAACAATGGAAGGGCCAGGAAATGACTTAGCTGAGGGCAGTGAAGAATGACAAAATTGTTCAATCGGTCACCCAAGTGCAGACATCCCCCAGCTTATGATGGTTTGACTTATTTTTGACATGACAACGCTGCAAAAGTGATATGCATTCAGTATGCTCCTCAACTTACGATGAGGCTATGTCCGGATAAACCCAGCATAAGTTGAAAATATCTCAAGTTGAAAATGCACTTTTGACTTTATGGCATTTTCAATTTACAATGGGTTTACTGAGATGTGACTCCACCATAAGTTGAGCAGCACCTGGAGTTCTGTCCCATGGCTAGAACTCAGCATGCCGCAGTGCCAGAACACAGAGCAGCGACAGCTCCATGGACTCCTGAGCCAAGTTTCTTCAGCCTGCTCAGGCCCCTCCCTACTAAACTGGAGAGATTCCAGGTAACACCCTGAGAGCAGGCCCCTGTGACCCGAATCCTCCACCCCTTTTGCACTGTGGGGGTTTGCCTTTGCTCTTGGGGCCAGTTGGGATGGAAAACAAAGTCCTCATCTGGTACTAGTGGTCCTCGTCCTACCTCCCTGCTGCCAGATGAGCCTCCGTCCCTTCTCATCTCATCTCCTTCCTCCTGGTTTCTTTTCCCGTCACATGCCTTTCCTTTCCTTCAGAGTCTGACACACTCCTGGCTAAGCCCCAACTCTGGGCCAGGAGGACACAGAGGTGAGAGCCTAGCCCCTGCTTGCCAGGAGGAGGAGGCTGGCTGCAGCACCTAGCTGTCCCACCCCAGCACTCCCCAATCTCAGTGGATGGCAACTCCGTTCTTCCAGTCGCTCCGACCCAAAATTCTGGAGTCGTGCTTGAGCCCCTCTTGTTCCCAGCCCACATCCAATCAACAACTCCATGTGGCCCCCTTCTGAAACACACCCAGAATGTGGTACTTTTCTCACGACTCCCACTTCTACCAGCCAGGTAGGTGTGAGCTTGCGTGACTCTCTCACGACCAGGCCTTGCTCCCACCCTCGCACCCCTGCAGCCCCCACAAGCAGTCAGGGTGACCACAGTGACAATTTCCCCATGCACCAGAACTTGGCACTTCTCAGGCCCATGCCGGATGTTGGTGCTCCATGGAGTATGAGCCGAATTCCTGGTAATGGCCTACAAAGCCCTCGCTGGCCTCTTTACTGCTCCCCAAACACACCCAACAGAATATGCCCACGTGGGGGCCTTCGCTCTACCTGTGCCCTGACATCCACTTGGCACCCTCCCCCTCATCTCCCTCAGACCTCTCAAGTCTCGCCCCGTTGATCAGGCCCTTCCTGACCACGCCATGAACTACAGCCTATACCCCCCAGAACCCCAGCCCCTCCATCCCCACTGCCTTTTCCTTTTTCCATGTGCTGATATTGCCTTCTCATAGGCCACATAATTTACTTACTGTGCTTACTATTATAGTGATTTCATTGTTTTAATTATATCCCATGGCATAATTATATTTATTGTTAATGAATGTCTATCTTCCCCACTAGACTATAAGCTCCCCAAGGGCAGGGTCTGAGTCTGCTTTGTTTACTGACAGAGCCCAGAGAGTGCCTGGTACCCAGCGCACACTTTCTGAAGGAATGAATAGATGTATGTACGTACGTATGGATGGAAGGATGGAGGCAGGAAGGAGGAAGCAGCAGTGTGGTCAGTGATTGACAGGCAGCGCAGCCCGTCCATCCCGAAGACCAGAGCCCAGACAGCGGCGGGAGGCGGTGACGGAGGAAGCAGGCCTATTCTAGGGGGAGGCAGCGTAGACGATGGGACGTGTGCAGGCAGAAGGCAGGTTTCCTGAGTCACCCCCCAGCACACAGGGGACTCACTGGACAAGTGGACAAAATGGCTACAAGGGCCCACTAGAGAGCACCTGAGGGCCATCTGGGTGGGCTCCCTGGGAGGCGCCCCCAGGGCACAAGGACACTGAGGAACATGGAGTCTGAAAGAGAAGTTGCACAGGCAGAAAGGAGCACCGCGACAGTCTCAAGTCAGGCTCCTGGAACCCATGGCAGACAAAGGTGGGAGACTCACGGAGTCTTCAGAGACTTGTTAACCAAGAAGACAAAACCTCCCTAAATACCACTATTTGGAGTTTTAAATTAATAACAAGACACAGAGCACGTGACTGTGTATTACCAAATCACAAGATTACAACACCATTTCCCTCAGTACAACCCAAGGGATCCAGGGAAGAGAATCCAGTCTAAAGTGATTATTTCAAACCAAGAACTTAAAAATTTAAAGATATCCTCAAATAAACTTCAGCTCCTGGATGTAATCATTCCTTCTTACGTATTAGACTTGTAAGTAAACGGCATGGGATAAAGCAGCTCTATTGCAACCTAATTGATGTGTTTGTGTGAATAGGTCTGAATGCTAACTCTGTACTAGGCAAAGTGGAGGATAACACGTGCAGGCGCACAGTTATTGTTCCCAAAGTTTCTTCAACCTAATTATTTAATTTTTTAAGTCATACATCTATAAACTGCATGCCCCTTTAAAAGTGTTCCAAAATTCATTCTTTTCTCTTAATCTGAGTGGCCTCCTGCATCGTTCTAGCACTCCCCTTCTTCCATGGTGTCATTCAAAAACTTCTTTACCGTCCACAATGTTTGTTTTACAAACATCATTTCCTCTAATGCCCTGAGGAACCCTGTGAGGACTTTGTTAAGTTGTATAACCTCTCTGAGCCTCGGCTGCCTGCGTGAACAGGCCAGGGTAACAACAACAGGAGGGGGTGGCACGAGCTGGTGCTTCCAGAATACCAAAGGCTTTATGTGGGAGATGCTCACGCAAGCCCACTGTCCACTGTACACGAGCCTTCCTAGGCTCTCTGTGCCCTGCACTTTGGCTCTACCATAACCTCCCATTTATCAAGAAGCCAAATCATCTAAACAATCAATGACCAGGATATCTTAACACTCAGAGTTGACCCTGAGGCACTGCAGGATCCAATCGGATTTCTGAATCATCAAAGAAAGGCTGAACGGCATGTTCATATGGCATGTGTACTGTACTGTATTCTAAACTTATTTGAAAAAATTTATGATGAGTACTTGGCAGTATTTCTCCATGTGTGTTCCAATAGGCTTTACACCGCAAAAGGGCTCTATTGTCAGAGCTGAAAAATGTTGTTTCTTCCTGCTCAGTGTTCATCCCTCTCTTCCCTGGAAACTACTCCTTTCCTTTGGGGACCCACCCCACCCCCAGCCCTCCTGCGGTTCATGTAGTTCACATGAGGATGACCCCACATATATGCACTGCTCAGTCCAGGGGTGGACCCCCATTCAGGCCTAGACTATTATTAATAGTATTTTCTATTGCTATGATGATCAGGTCAGCTCTGGGATCGGCAGGAAACCTAAGCCAGGCAAGACTCGATTCAGGGATTTTTACTGGAACCGCTGGAAAGGTGATGCCCTTTTCTCTCCATTGGGATTCCTGGCTAACAGGATGTTGTAAGGCCTAAGAAAGCAGCGCAGAGCAAAATAAGGCCAAAAGGTGAAGACCAAGACCTCATCACATCACTGGAGCCCCTGATTCCAACTGCACCTAAAGCCAACAGACAAAGCCCTAGACTGTTCAATTGCCTGAACCAATAAATTCTTTTTTTTTTTTTTTTTTTTTTTTTGCTTAAGCTCTTGTAATTGCAAGAATCCTGATTCATACACTGGGTTATACAAAGTTAAACACGTCTTCTTTACTATAGGGCTTCACAGAGCCTTCAAAAATATTAACATGTATTATGAATCTCCAACAGGGAGACATAATATGCAGCATTTCCCAAACTTATATCCAATGATTTTTTTTTTTGGAAGACCATATCATAGAGCTTGTATTCCATAGAAAACACCTTGGGAAAGGGTAATACATATTACCTATAGGTTAACCTAATATTAAAATTGTGCAAATCCCCATTCCCTTATTATTCTGGATAAATGAGACCAATGGGAATTCATTTATCCAACACTGTTGATGCATTTTTCCAGACTTTAAAAATGTATGTATATAATTTTTTATTCTTTTTACTAAATTGGGGTCATAAGCACAAGCCATGACATATTTTTCCAGGCTTAATAAAATATGTGTATACACACAGTCTTTTTTTAAATTATGCCAAGGTCCTAATTCCTGAACTGTTATACCTTTGAGTTCTGCATTTTAAAATATTTTTGGCCTCTAGTCTGGCTGCCAAGCTATCAGCTGTCACTCTGCTTTGTTCTAAATGTGTCTACCTCTAGCAGCGGCCACTCCTGCTCTTCTGGGGGCTGGTAAAACAAATAAAAGAAACTCATTGGAACTGTGTGTTTAAAAACAAAAGTGGGGGAGGGGGCTCATGTGCTGAGAGCGAGAGCCAGAGTTGGGGGGTAGGTACTAAGTGAAGTACCTGAGTGTCTGTAGGTGAAATCGATATCAAAGATTTTGGCAACCTAAAGGCTGCTTGTTTACAGGTTCTTGCTTTGGTATTGGACAGCTAATATTTCCAAATAACTGACCTTCAAATATGGGAATTGTTACAATACTTAGCCCAGAAAAGAACCACTCCAACCTGATAGTAAACACTGAACTCTACTTAGGAACTTTAAAATGAAAAAACTTTTATTGTAAGCCTAGGAGAGTCTCTAGTCCAAAAATTCCATTTCTTAGTTTATATGTCATCCATTGGCACAGAAGTCAAATTTCAGTCATTTTTCAGGCATTTTGTCTGCCTATAACTCTCAAGTAGCTGTTTGCCTATTTAAAGGGTATTTGTGGGCTCCCCTGTTTTATGATCCTGTAAGAAAATAGATGGGGATTTGGGGCAACAGGGAGGTAACCAATCTCCCTTCTTGTCACGAAAGTACAGCCTTGGCCCTGGGCAGGCAGGCAGGGGCGCAGGCGGGCAGATTGGCTGGTCTGGACAGCAAGGCCGACCAAGGTCAGCGTTAGATTCTGTCACAGGAGTACAAACTCCTGAGTCCTTTTGGTTAGTACCAAGCAGGATTTGCAGCCGAACTTAGAGGCTTGACTAGGAAAATGCATCAGGACTTTTCAAGTCTGTATCTAAGGATCCAGAGGCAAGACCTGGGGGCACCTGTGGCCCAGTAGTATGGCTTAAAGAGGAGCCCAGCCTACCATTGCCCTGATGCTTTATCCAGACTCCAAAGCACATGTTCTGGAAGGTTCACAGGCTCCTGGGCTCCCATTGCACCCCCAAAATGGGGAGGAGCCAAGCACCTGCTCAGCCAGCCATGTGCAATTCTGAGTCAGCTCTGCCAAAGAAAACACCCCAGCCCGCCCTTCCCCAGCATTCACGCTTTTAAGGGGCCTCTGTCTTCCCCCTTCAAGGCCTGCTGACCAGATGTGGGCCTGGGTGACACCCGGCAGGCCTGAGCAGCCAGGGGACCATTAATCTGCAATTAGGACTGAGCACACCCCTGCCTGCTCCGCCTACTGCCTCTGGACAACTGCGCAGCTGAAAAGCACTCTTAGAGGAAATACAGCCTTCAGGAGAAGTCACCTTGGAAAGCTTTTTTGGACAGATCCCCTTGCCCTGGGGCACTCAGCTCCACTCCTGCTTTAAAAGCAGAAGAAGTGGGGATGGGAGCACTTATTCACCGTCTATGTCATTTCATTTTAATTTTAGGGCAGTGAAACTATAATGAAAAGGTATTTAGAGGTCGCCACATGAAAGCAAAACCTAAGACGGGGTGGGGGGGGTGGGGGGGGCGGTGCTTATTCCCCACCCCACCCCCCCGCCACCACCACCAGCCACAGCACAGGCCCCATCCAGGACTGCCGCCCCCTGATGTCACACCTGGTCTGTGAGAGGCATGGTGACCGGTGGGGCAGAGGATGGCGTTGTCAGATGTTGTCTGCACACAGGCCTGGGGTTCACAGTTGGGAGACCCACACACTGAGCTTCCTTCAGCTACACACATTGGTTGCCCTGGTACTTAATCCCCGCCAGGTTTGCCTTTCTGCCCGGTGAGCGGACAAATCCTCCTCCAGGTACGCTTTGCAGCTGAGAAGAGGACGAAACCCCATTAGGGTTTCACGCCTTTCACCTGGCTCTAGGCCAGGTCCAGAGCCGGGCCGCCTGCCTGTGCTTACCGCCTTCCCAGCCCTCACACACGGTAAACTATGGGAGAGGAATAATGAAATCATAAAATGCCATAATGAAGAAAATGGGAGGAAGCTCCTCAAAGGACAAGGGATTTCAAGAAATGTGAAGAAGAGGTAGATGGTAGAGTGACAGCTGACAAGTGTGCATAAGGAAGCCTCAACCCGGAACGATACGCCACAAGACAGCTGGAGCTGCAGGGAGCAGAACCTGGCAGCGCTCAGGACTTGAAATGGCAGGTACCGTGGAGGGCAGGGTGCAAATGGTGCTGTAAACAGGGACATCACGAACAACGGACCCAACCTTCCCCATCCCCGACCACCGCCTGGCACAGGACCTGAAAGCCAAGCTCATCTTTAAAGATGTTGATTCTCTGGAAAATGTAACTGAACTGTAGAATAGAGAGTCCTTTAAACTGATTTGGTGCTGTATTCAAACCCTAATGGAGTGGAAGTTAGGGAGCGAGTTCCTGATCCCCCTAAAATGAGGGCAAAGTGCCAGGATCTTCACCCATGGAAGTGACCCCACTGTAATGTGAACCAGGGGATAAGCCCTGCCTGGCCACCTAGTCTGCTGACACAGTGGCAGACCTGCCCACAGCCCGAGGCAGGTAGACACCACCATCCCGAGAGGGAACCTCATGCCCAGCAGATGCCCCGGACATCGTACCCTAAACCCGCAGACCACTTCCAACCAGCCCAGGGCTTCCACACCAGCAAAGCCCGCTGTCTCCAGCCACTCGGCCCCGCTCAGAGACTCTGCTTTCCTCTGACAGAATGGAGTTGGCGGTCTCTCAGCTATCACAGCTGTGCTCTCATTTTCCATCCCCGTGAACCTACTGGCTTCTGCACTAAAGCAGGTTTGCTGCACGGCCATAAAACATTCTCACTTTGTATTCTATCTTTGATCTCTAATCATTTTTCTTTTTTAACACGCCTAAAGTTTCAGGAACTCTGGGCTATAGTAGGTGATGAAGCTCCCACTTCGTTCTCACAAGCGACAGACATGCAATATAAAATATAAGCACGTGCATATTTTGGAGAGAAGACATGTTTGAAGGCTCCCATTGTTGGCATTTGTTGAACACGGTCACATCAGGTGTTAGGGCAGTGTGTGCACGCACGTGTGCACGTGCTTTAATAGCTGAGCCTTTTTTCAGCAAACTACAGAAGCCCGATACACAGCACTGATTAAGCAGCAGCTGCTCTGATTAGAGCAGGGAAGGGAACCACCACCCCATCTGCTCAGTTTCTTTCCCCTTTGTGGCCCAGTTACTTTCTCAAACCAGATTTCCAGAGAGCACAGTTAGCAATCCCAACTCAGAACAGCTAACGAGTAACTTCAGTACACAAAACAAGTAAATGTTTCACTTTGTAAAATATGTAAAGTAAAAAACATGAGCAGTTATCCTTACCTGCACGAGTGTAAATGCCGTCTGATGAACTCGTAAGTAGATCCAGCCAGTCAGAACTCAGCAGGCATCACCCCCATCTCCACCTACATTTAATGAGAGTTACGTGTGAGCAGCGCCAAGTGATTTACATGGATCCTCTCATTCAGTCCAAACAACAAAACCACAAGGCCAGGATGGCTATTACATTACTCGCATTTTTACATGTTAAAGAACTTGACCGAGGCCTCCTAGCTAGTGGGTGGTAGGTAAGGGCCAGGAGCAAAGCCAGGTCTGGACTCTAAGACCCTGCATGCTCTTAGCCACCATGTTCCACTGGGCCCCATAATAGTTGCTTGTGGCTTATCTACTTTTTTTGTATTTTCTGAATTTTTTACTTGTCCTAACCACTTTCATAATATTAAGGATATTTTAATTTGGAAGCAAAAAAGGATAGGCAGGAGGAGGAGAGTTGGTTCCTTGCATCCAAGAGAAGCAGGCAAGGCAGGGATGCCCTGGGGTGGCTTGTCCAGCCTGAGTCGCCATGGGGGGTCACCATGGGGGTCACCAACAGGCCAGCACTAGGCAGGACTCAGCGGGAATCCTTCACCCCAGCAGGGCTCAGCGCTCGTCAACAGCCAGGTCAATCCCAACCTTTTGCTCCCTCCCTTCCTAGCAACTGGAAACATTAGAAAAACTTACTGGTCCTGAAGTCACCACTCCGTCACACAGCTATACTAAGAAGGGTAGGAGAAAGGAGGAGATGTGAACCAAAAATCCTCATCTACCTAAAGTCGACAAATCAGCAGACAGCACTATACACATATTATTTAGGAATATGAAAAATACTAGTGGAAACAGGTAAAAAAATTTAAAATTGTTCTCTCTGTTGAGGTAATAATGGGGGAGGGCCAGGAGCTAGGACATGAGAGATTGCTACATTTTTATAAGCATTTTAGCACCATTTGGCTCTTCAAATCAAAGTGCCAATGTTGTTTCTATTTGTAAATAATAATAAAACCTACCCTTCTTAGTGTTCTCTTTTAGCTTAATGGACTCCAGGAAACTCAGATAGAATGTGGTTTTTAATGTGGTTTGTGGAGCCTGGAGATCTGAGACACAGAAGATGGGAGGTACCTGGTGGTGTGGAAGAGCCATAGATCTTGAGTCAGAGGACCTGCATTTCACTGTGGCTTTGCTGCTCCATGCTGTGTGGCCTTGGGAAAGGTGCTTAACCACTCTGAGCCTCTCTACCCCACAAGAGCATCGACATCCCTTATCAACGAGAGGATTAAATGACACAGATCCCAACACAGATTCATACACGAAGCTCACGGTGAGGATTTAAGGTGTGGGTACCTGTGAGGCCTGGGCCAGGTAGGTGAGAGCTGCGGGAAGACTGAGCCCCAGATAAGATGATACAAGTTCCTTGCCCATGAACCAGGCCCTGAAGCTAAGCCCAAGACTCTGGACTTGAGTTGAAATCTTTCTCCACACTCTTCCCAAGTTCCTGAGACTGTGGAGTATATTTTAGGATTCTGTGCACTCAAAAGAGAGGCGAGTGTCCCAGGCTTCAGTCTGCATCTTTCTGTGTGAGCCTCACCCAGACCCACGAGCCCATCTGACCCTGGTACAAAGTCTTTCCTCAATTCTGCCCAATTAGGAAAAAAATCTTAACTACTTGGCCTTATGGAGTCCTCTTATACAAAGTCCTTCCTTAATTCCACCCAATTAAAAAAAAAAAAATCTTCAGGCTGGGTACAGTGATTCATGCCCCTAGTAATCCTAGAACTTTGGGAGGCTGAGGTGGGAAGCTAAGGTGAGAGGCTCACTTGAGGCCAGAAGTTTGAGACTGGCCTGAACATAGCGAGACCTCATCTCTACAAAAAATTTAAAAATTAGCCAGGCATGGTGGTACACACCTTACAGTCCCAGCCACTCAGGAGGCTGAGATTGCAGTGAGCTATGATGCTGCTAATGCACTCTAGCCTGGGCAACAGAGCAAGACTCAATGTCTCAAAAAAAAAGAAAAAAAAAAAAACCCCAAAACTTCAAATTATTTGGCCTTAGAATCAAACCTGGTAAAACCTTAGGTTCCAAAGAGAAACCTCCTGGCTCACTGCTGTATCAAGTTCTGTCACAGGCCTGTTGACAGCTGTCATTTTAGGACAAGCAGGCCCAGCCTTCCCAGAAACCAGCCCAGCCTGGGGCAATTTTTTCCAGGCTCTGAGTGAGACAGGAAACCAGCAGACCCAACTTGTTAAAAAGTTGCAAGAGCCAAACCAAGGTCTCTGGCAAAAAATAGGAAAACAGGCTCCAGTAAAGAAACTGGTCAAGACCAGCAAGAGCCAAGATGGTGACATAAATGACCTCTGCTCACCCTTGTAGCTTATAATGTGTTAGCATACTAAAAGAAACTCCCACCAGCGCCATGACAGTTTACAATCACCATAACAACCCCAGATGTTACCTTATGTGGTATGAAAAGAGAAGGAACCCCCTAATTCCTGGAAATCTCCACCCTTTTCCCAGATAACCATGCATATGCCACCCCTTATTTAGCATATAATTAAGAGATAGGCATAAGTAGAGTTCACCAGCAATGTACAGCTGCTACTGTGCCTTTGGGGTAGCCTGCTTGCTGTCTGTTGTTTAATAAATGTTGCTTTCATTTCCAACTTAAGGCTCGTGCTTGAATTCTTTTCTTCAGGAAGCTAAGAACTCTCCAGCCCTTCTGGCCAGACCCCAGTGTTGGGGCCCACTTTCCTGTGTCATGAGCATTTCAAAGAGCCCACAACTTCTTCTCACAGATCAGGGACCCCTGCCGGCTGCCTGGCTGCCAACAGTCCCTTTCCCCTTTCTCTCTGTGGAATCAGAGCCTGCACTGGTTTGGGCATGGGTAGAGGCCTGGCAGGTCCAATCACCGTAGGACCTCTTCCTTCCCACCCCATCAGACAGCACCATTCTGGCTGGTATGTCATACAGTGAAGAGGTAGAAGGAAGCCCTGTGTCTAGGCACAGAGAACCCAAAACAGGACTTCAGCCCAGGTGCAAGGTATCTCCACGAGTGCTGGGATGCAATGCAAGTTTAGTATAAAATCTCCCCAAAGGTCCCTAGCAATACAGACTGCTCTCTGCGGAGACATGTTTGCTGCATAGACGGCACATGGGGGTAAACACACAGACCTACAAATTCAATCCCCCCCAAAATAAAATTTATTCTTTGCCACTTCATACCTGGCAAATGTTGATCATTATGTCATTTCATACAATGATTAAATAAAACACATCTGGATCAGAGAAAACCTCACGGAAACCAGCTTTGATTCCATGAGCACAAAGTAAGGGACCTGGTGGGCAGGGAGACCAGGACAGTAGAGAGAGGGTTAAGGGGATTTAATTAGCCAGTGGTAAAATGCCATTTTTCTTGAATCAAGTGATTCTCGTTTTATTCTTGTGTCCTGGAAATGGTGACGAAGACTTTTTTCATTTTGAGGAATTTTTTCTCCAATGAATAATTCTTAATCATCTGCTTTTTAAAAGTATAGTGCAATTTCTAAATAACCATTTTTCGAACTCAGATTGACACTGACAATTCCCTCTGATTGGGGTTTCCCGAATCACCCACAGAAAGACGGCTGCTCTGCTAAGAGCCTGCCAGGGAAACCGGCCTGTACATCCTGTGTCCAAAAGGATCCACTTCCTCAAAGGTGTAGCCAGGGGGCTCAGGGTATGAAGCTGGGCACCTGCCCATTTCCTTGGGAGTAAAGCTGATGGCATAGGTGGTCTGGCCCTCCACAGGGATATTTCCTCGAGGGCCGGACCAGGGGGGCTTACAGCTTTTGGTATTGCTGGGTGGGTGGGGCACATAGTGGGCCCGAGTGGTGGTCAGGCAGTCCAAGGGCTCCGTGGGAAGGTTCAGGTGGGGAACGGGCTTGACTAGCTCCGTGCGCATGCCGGCCCACTGCTTGTAGTCATCCTTGGTGGTGGTGGAGCTCTCGAAGCGGCTGCTCTTCTTAATCGGGAGCACCGGTCGGCAGGACTGAGCCGGGGCACCCTTAGGGTACGTGTAATGGGACTGCACTGTTGTCAGAAGATCCATCTTCCGTTCGGGAGGGACATAGGCAATGGGAGTTTTGGAGAACATCTGGGGCGTCGGCCAAGCTTGGTACTTATCTCGAAACTCGGTGGTGTTAGAGAAAGGCATGTCTAGCCCAGGGGGCCTGGCTGGAGGTTTCAAGCTCCTGGCAGGCGCCCCCATCAGGCCCCGGTAGGACTCTTTGTGGGTGGTGAGGTTCTCAAAGGGGATTTCACAGGGCCTGAACTTCTCTGCCTCATGCACAAAGCGCTTCTCCACAGGGTGGGCCACGTAGCTCATCTTGTAGTTAGTCAGATCCTCCAAGGGGATGTTACAGAGCTTTGGTACCGGTGGAGGTTTACAGCTCATGGTGTTCACAAGGCCCTTTATGGGGTAGTCATCCTGGTGTGTGGTTCTACTATCAAACCGGGTTGATGCTGGCCGGTACTTGTGTTCTGGACGAAGCAGTTCTCGTCTCGGTTGGTTCCAAGGTAAATAATCAGCTGAAATTAATGAAGAGATAATTAATAACAAATCAGGTCACCCAATTTGCATGTATTCCCACGAGGTGTTCTTTGAAACAAGGGAAGAACAGAGAAGATCCCTGCTGCCACCAGAACCAAAAGCTTGATGTTTCAACTCTACGGTACTTGCAGACTACTGTGCAGGAGAGACAGATTTACACAAGTTGATATCACCCGTCCCCAACACACACACACAATGCTGCACGCAGGGATTTTAGAAGGTCCATGGTCGTGGGAGGATCCAGGCAATACATTCCTGCAGAGTTCAACCACTGGCTTACCCTGACCCAAGAATCATTCCTTTCTTTTGTAGGGAAGGTGCCCTCTCTGAATCAGCATGGAGTAAGTGGGAAGATGCTTCTGATGCACTGAGACAGGGGATTCACAACTCACCACTCATGGGCCACCTGCTGGACCAACCAGGCCTACCTGGTCATCTGTGGGGTGACAGCCATTATGTCCCTATAGTCCTCACATCCAATCCACGTAAATCAAATATGCCGCTCCAAGGGAATACAGGCATTGTATTGGCCGGTACAAGAATAATAGCAGTTGCCACTTGTATAAAACTTATTATATAACAGGCAGTGTTGTAAGTGCTTTGCATACTAACTTGTTTAATCTTCAGACAGTCCTAATGAGGTGGGTACTATCAAAATGCCCATTTTACAGATGCAGAAACAGAGAGACACAGAAAATTAGGGAATTTGCCCCAGATCATTTGGCTAGAAGAGGAAAAGCATGAATTCAAATCCAGATCAAGAGACCATAATCTGACCCACTATCCGGAACACCAGCTATGTGCCAGTGAATTGTGTTCAAGCTTTTCCATACACAATCTGTTTTCCATCTTCACAATAACCCTTTGTGAGAGGTATGACTGTCTCCATTCTACAGATTTCCAAAAGCAAAGGCTCAGAGAGGCTTAGAAAAATTTGCTGAAAAGTCACATTGCGAGTGAATTAAGCTGGAATTTAAACTACATAGTTGACTCCAAAGCCATGCTCTTCTGACAGCCCATATCACAGTTAAGGGCACTATATTTCTAGATGGAGTAAAGGTTAAAGAAAAAATAATCAGGAAAGATTTGCAGGAGGAGGAGAACTTCAGAATGTCAGAAGAATGAAATGATTGCCAGCTGTATCTAGGGATGTCCATCTCAAGAGGAATCTCTGCTGTGGGTCTGCAATGGCCACAATAAAGGCAGGCTTGGACCCAAAGGAAATCTGCACTAGAGATGGCCCTCATGCATCTTGAGGAGACACTGTCCTCAGCACAGCAGAAAGCTTCAAAGTAACTCTACTATACAAACCCTTAGGTCAGCTCCAAGACTGAAAGTCCAGGTGAGAAAAATAGGATGGCAAACCATGCCGCCATTCAACCACCTTGGCACTGCTGCCATTCTTTCCATAATACTCGGCTCACTGCCCTATTGGGCCCACAAATTACCAGGCCTAAAGTAGCCCTTGTGAGTCCTCTGAATCCACAGGAAATTCTCTTGCTTACCACTTTACAAAGAGTTACAACAGAAGCAGCTTCCCAGGAGCTTTGGGCATATATAGCCAACACTAGTAAAGTCTGCAGGCACAATTTTCAATGGCTTTATTGAGATATAATTTGTGCAACATAAAATGTACCATCTTAAGTACACAATTCAATGACTTTTATAGAGTTGTGTAACCTTCACCAAAATCCAGTTATAGAACATTTGTTATCACTTCTTGGCCTTTTGGCTAAGATTGTGTAGAAGATTTACATTATGCCAAAAATATCAATCATCCCCATTTGTAGTCAATCCTCACTCCCATTCCCAGGCCCAGGCAACCATTAATTTGCTCTTGGTCTTTATAACTATGACTTTTCTGGACATTTCATATAAATGGAATCACATAATCATGTTTTTTGTCTGGCTTCTTTCACTTAACATAATGTAATTGAGGTTCATCCATGTTGTCCTGTGTATCAGCAGTTCATTCCTTTTTATTGTTGAATAGTAATACATTATATGGACATACCCAAATTTTGTTTATCCATTCACCAATTGATGGATATTTGAGTTGTTTCCACTTTGGGGGTATTATAAAAAATTATGCTATGAATATTTATGGAGACGTCTGTGTGAACATATGTTTTCATTTTTCTTGAGTAGATACTGAGGAGTGGAATTGCAAGGTTGTACAGTAATCCTATGTTTAGCTTTTTAAGATACTGCCAAATTTTTCCAAAGTGGAAGTGCAATTTTACATTCCCACCAGCAATGTATGAATATTCTCATTTCTCCATGTCCTCACCAATGCTTGTTACTATCTGGGTTTTATTTTTTTATTATAAATATTCTAGTGGATGTTTAGTCATTATCTCGTAGTTTCATTTACCTTTCCCTAACAACTATTGATGCTGAGTATCTTTTGCATGTACTTATATTAGCCCTTTATCCATCTTTTTTGGTAAAGAGTCTTTTCAAATCTTTTGCCCATTTTAAAGTTAGGTTTTTGTCTTCTTACTGAGTTCTAAGAGTTCTTTGCATATTCTGGATACAAGTCTGATACCAGATATATGACTTATGTTTTCCAAGGCTGTCACTTACTTTTCCATCTTCTTAATGGTGTCTTTCAAAGCACCCAAAGGTATTGAATTTTCATAAAGTCTAATTTATATTTTGAGAATCATGCTTATGATGCCGTATCTAGGAAATCTTTGCCTATTCCAAGATACCATAGATTTTCTCCTATTTTAAAAGGTTCATAGTTTTAGCTACTACATTTAAATTTCTGATCCTTTAATTTTTGAGTATGGTGTGAGGTAAAGGTCTAAGTTCATCTTTTCACATGTGGATATTCAACTTCCCTGGCACCATTTATCAAAAAGACTGTCTTTCCCAGACTCAAGTGCCTAGGCACCTTTGTGAAAAATCGATTGACAGTAGACATAAGGTTTATTTCTGTACTCTCAATTCAGTTGCATTGGCCATTACATCTGTGTTTATGTCAATACTACACTGTCTTAATTACTGTAGCTTCATAGTAAAGTTTTGAAACCATGAAGTATTAATTCTTCAGCTTTGTTCTTATTTTTCAAAAAAAACTTTTAGCTATTCTGGTTTACTTGGATTTTATATATAAAATTTAGGATTGTCTTGCCAATTTCAAAAAAAAAAATAAGCCTACTGGGATTTTGATGGGGATTGCACTGAATCTATAGACCAGTTTGGTACAAACTCCATCTTAACAGTATTGAATCTTTCAATTCGTGAACACAAATGTCTCACCATTCTTTAGATTTTATTTAATTTCTCTCAGCATTGTTTGGTGGTTTTCAGTGTATAAGTCTTACGTTTATTTTTTAAAAAAGTATTCCAAGTATTTTATTCATTTTGAGGCTATTGGGAAGAGAACTACTTTCTTGATTTTAGTTTGATTTTCATTGCTAGGATACAGAAATATAATTGATTTTTATATACTCCTCTCCAATACTGAAATCTTGCTGAACTCATTAACTCTTACATTTTTTGTGAATTCCTTGGTATTATCTGCATGCAGGATTAAGTTGTCTGCATAGGGACCATTTCACATCTTCCTTTCAAATCTGTACACATTTGTTTTTCTTGCATTAATATGCTGGCTAGAACCTCCAATACAGCGTTGAATGGAAGTGGTGAGAGCTGACATACCAGCCTTGTTCCCAATCTTAGAGAGAAGGCATTCAGTCTTTCCACATTAAGTATGTTTTATAAGCAGAAGGTTGTTTGTGGATGCCCTTTATCAGGCTGAGGAAGCTTCCTTGTTGTCCTAAGCTTCTTGAGAGCTTTTATGAGTATTGGACCTTATCAAATGCTTTCTATCAATCAAGTAGTTGTCTGTTACTTTATTAATATGGCATATTACATCAATTGATTTTCTGATGTTACTGATTCTGTAATTGTCTTTTATATTAAGAGAAAAAGTCTTTTAAATGATTTAAAAGTATACATTTGCCTAATTACATTTACCAATACTCTATTTCTGTGTGTAGATTTGTGTTACCATCTGGCATCATTTCCTTCCAGCCTGAAGGACTTCCTTTAGTATTGCTTACAAGGCAAGCCAGCTAGCTATTGATACAATGTCAGTCTTTGTTTATCTGGGAATGTCTTTATTTTGTCTTCATTTTTGAAGCATAATATTAATATCACTGGATATAAAATTCTCGGTTGACTTTTTCTTCCAGTACTTTGAATATGTCAACCCACTGCCTTTAGTCCTCCGTTGTTTCTAAAGAAAACTCAGCTCTTAATGATGTCATTTTTCTACATGTGATGAGTTGTTTCTTTTTCTTCTTTCCAAATTTTTGCTTTAAATAGTTGAACTATGATGTGAATAGGTGTGGCTCTCTTTGTGTGTATCCTATTTAGATTGTACCTCTTTACTGATAAATATTCTTCAGGACATTCGAGAAGTTTCAGCAATTAACCCCTCAAATATTTTTTTCCTACCCCTTTCCCCTTTTGAGGCTACCGTTATGAGTATGTTGGTATGCTTTACGGTATCCCACAAGGCTGAGTTTGTTCATTTTTATTTTTTTCTATTCTTCAGATTGGATAATCTTTATTGACCTATCTTCATTTCACCAATTCTTTCTTCTGCCAGCTCAAATCTGCTGCTGAGCCCCTGTAATAATATTTTTTTAGTTATTGTCCTTTCAACTGCAGAGTTTGTTTATGATTTCCTTTATTGGTATTATCTATTTGATGAACAGTTGCTGTCATTCTTTCCTTTATGTCTTTAAACATGGTTTCCTGTTGTTTTTTGAATATGTTTATAATACCTACTTTGAAATATTTGTCTGCTAGGTCCAACATCTGTGCTCCTTTGGAGATACTTTTTACTTGACTGCTTTTTTGACTGTTTTCCCATGTGTGGGTCATACTTCCCTGTTTCTTTTCATGTCTTATAATTTTTTGTTAAAAATGTAACACTTTTGATAATATGCTGTAGCAACTCTGGATTTTGATCCCCCACTGGAAGTTGTTTTTGCTTGTGCTTAGTGGCTTATCTGCACGAACTCTATAGTCTTATCTTCCCTACAGTGTGTGGCCACTCATATTTTTGCTCATTTTTTTAAAATTATTTTTATGTTTAAGCCTGGCTTCCTAAGGGTCACCCTATGTCAGCACAGTTTAGTGGTCACCCAGTGATTAATCATAAGTTATACTTAAATACTAGGAAGGGTTTCACCCTTTGCCAATGGATCTGTGTGTGGGTTAGGACACATATACACAAAGAACAGGCAGTTTACAAGTCTGAATTGGCTTTTATTTTTTGCTGGGCTTTTTTATATTTCCTCTGCACAGGCACGAGGCCTCACATTCAGCCAGGGATGATGAGTAGATAGGTCCCTCTCTGATCTCTCTTAAGCCTGTACATACCCTTGCCATGTGCACAGCCTTCCAGATGACCAGGAATATGTATAAGCTTATCGAGGCCTGCCCACTGTGTCTATCTCATTATTTGGATCTCCCTGTTAAATTTCCAGCTGGTTTGCTGATCTGTTGCTTCCTATAATTAGTACTGCAACCTAAAACTAACTCAAAAGCTGTTTTCCCTGATTTTTTACCATTGAGATCACTATTGTTTTTATCAAACCTCTGAATATGCACTCTATTCCCAATCAAGTCAGACCCTACTGGCAGCAGAGCTCATGTTTTCGCATTGTAGTCTGTGCCCAGGCAGAACTACCACACAGATGAAACAGTTGGGAAGGGATGATAGAAGCAGCCCCAGGATAAAACACCAGACTCCCAGCATTCATAACCAAAGGTTCAATAGTTTTTCTTGTATAAATGTTGCTCAATTTTTTTGTGTACCTTTGGTTGATTTCTACAATTTTGAAATGGTTGATTTTTACCATTTTGTCTAGTTTCATCATGCTTTTTGAAAAAAGCATTTGCCAAGCTCCTTACTTCACCACTCCAGAAGTCCTGACATACCCTCAGCCCCCAGCCCCAGGCACACTCTTAAGTTTATTTTAGGCCAATACTACTACCAACTATTTATTCAAAATTGGCTTCATTTTAATTGAAAATCTAATCTTTCTCCAAGAGCCGTTAATGGCTCTATCAGCATCTTGAAAGCATTAGCGGGCCTTAGAGGGAACCATCTTGCTGAATATAAACCACATGTTTCCCCCACCCCAGACTTCAGGCCTCACTGAAATGGGGGTATCTACCTATAGATGCCTACACACTACCTCAAGGTACTTGGGGGTGGGTAGAACAGGGCTTTTCTGGCCCTCTTCTGTGATGGATGAAGTGTTAAGAAAACAGGTTCCTAAGCATAAAGCTGCCTCATGTGATTTCTGATACCCAACAATACAGTTGAAACCACATTATTATCCAGCCTCTGACTTCCTCTGCCCAACGTTTATTACAGAAAACCTCCACAGGACCCTGAAAACCTCAGAATTCCACATAACAAACTATTCACACGCCAGTAAAGCCCTTCAGGGCCACAGTGTCATGTGGGTAATTGGCAAGAACCTCTTTAAAAGAGATTCCATTCAATAATGTGTCTTTAAAAAAAAACCTTAGCTAAACCTAAAGCTGAGCATCAAGTAATTACACTCTCAATCTTTCCAATAGCACAGTGTTTTGAAAATGTCACAAATTACAACCAAATGCTGCTTGAGCATATTTTATTGGTGGTTTTCTGGACCCCAGTAAAGGTGCTGGCCATAAGAGTGGAAAGGAAAAAGTCTGCATATTTTTCCTGTGGAACCAATGTAAGTAGAGCATATAGACAAAATATAGATGATACCCATTGAAATACATATATTTATTGATCTCAATCTTTGATTTTTTTTTTTTTTGGAAAGAGAATGAATATATAGCCATAAGACATGAAAGTTGCTATGGAAAAGACTCACTGAAGCAGCAAATTTTTACAAGAGACAAACAAGTCATCTAAGGGGTGATATATCAAGAAATAAGGCAAAGGTGTGGCTACTCACACATGCATGAGGTTATTCAGGACTGACCCAAGGGCAGGGTAAATGTCATGGGCCTTCTCAAACCTCAATTCTGCTTCTGGCCAGGACCCATAGTCTAGGTGGGGATTTGTATAGATCTACTGCCAAACTCTGTCACCTGGAGCCCTTGTAAACAATGGTTCAGAATCATTCACTTATTCCTTCACTTGACACACCTTTATTGTGCCGTTCCTTATGTTAAATGCTAAGGATACAGATGTTGGGCATTCGAGGCCCAGTTCGGGAGGCCATTATATCATAGGGAAGCAGTGAAACAAATAAACTACTTAAATTAATAGAATCTGATAAGTATTTCTATGGTCTGAACGTTTCCCAAAATTCATGTGTTGAAACTTAATCCCCGCTCTGACGGTATTAAGAGGGGAGGCCTTTTGGGAAATGATTAATTCATGAGGGCTACACCCTTATGAATGGATTAGTGCCACCATTAAAGGGCTGGAGGGAACTATCTTAGGACCTTTTTTCCCTTTTGCCTTTTACCATGTGAGGACTTAGCAATAAGGTGCTATCTCAGAAGCAGAGACCAGGCCCTCACCAGACACCAAACTTGCCAGTGCCTTGATCTTGGGCTTCCCAGCCTCTAGAACTGTGAGAAATAAATCTGTATTATTGATAAATTACCCAGTCTCAAGGATTTTGTTATAGCAACACAAACAGAAAGATAGTATTACTCAAAAAAAAAAAAAAATTAAGACACAAAGGTTGCAAACTGGCACCCAGGGGTTAATAGAATTACAAATATGTTTCCTTTAACTACATACCAATTTGTTTTTAAATCTGAATTTCAGAGGAAAACTATGAAATCCAACCTCACATGCATATGTTCACAAAGCAAAAACCCTACCTATCTATGCATGCCCAGTTCTCGGCAGTGCAATGGGTACTTGACTGGTATTTGTTTATTAATTCTGTTTAAGGAGGCAAGCAGTTGACAGGTGCAAGAAGTTTAAGGAAAATGAAGGAGAAGAAAATAGGCTTTTCTCAATTTTAACTTTATCAGTAGGGGAAAGTCAGCCATGATTCCGTTTTAGCAGTGGAATACTCACTCTTCTATGATTTGCAAAGGACAGTTTACATCTGCTACATCTCTTTTTTTGAGATGCAGCTGTACAGACAAAGAAAGAAACATGGGAAAGCTGGAGATGGAAGACAATAAAGCATAAGTATCAGGTTAGTTTTTTTCTGTGTATGTTCTTATCTTGTTGGTTTTTTTGTTTATGACAGCCACAGAAGCTGTGATGTGTTTTTATTTTGAGGGGTAAGTAGTTTGCCAGGGAGGAACAGAGAGAGCTGTTCTTTAACACCACTGGGCCTTCTTCTGGGATCGCCAACCCCTAAGGCAGGCAGGGAGTATTTTTCACTCCCTGACCTCTCCCTGCACCAAGGGCAAGGTGGGGGAGAGAAACTGAGCTGAGCAGGCAGTTGTTCTAAAGAACCTCTCACTACACCAAGACTCATGAAGCAAGGGGGCCTACAAAGAGGGTGTGAAGGAAAGGGGACATGTCCTATCTCCTGTCCCTATTCCTTACTCCCTCCCCCATTAGAGGAAAACACTCTTCCACTTTCATTCCTCCGTCCCACCTGTTCAGTGTCTGTGGTGCCCTGTTTCTGGTCTTCCTGTAAACACTAGCTGGAAAGGGAAAGAATACACTTTGTAGAGGAAAAAGTCCTGCCCTACCCTGAACCTGGTTACATGGACTCCTTTGTAAAACACCCATATGGTGTCTGCCATGGAGGGGAGGGGTAATTGGCAAAGAAAAAGGTAGATGCCTGCCCCCTTGGAGCTTACGGTCTGGCCGAGGAGACAAATGTTAAACAAAACTAACGAATGACAAGACAGGGGAGTGCAAGGCACCAGAGAGCATCCAGCCTGGCATTGGGGAAAGTCTGGGAATGTGACATTTCAGCTCCTAGCTGAAGGATGAGTTCTAGAGCAAGGAAGCAGAGGGCTCTGTACAGAAGGAATCGCATGTGCTAAATGCCCTGAGGCAAAAAAGAGATGGAGGAAGAAAACTAGAAGAAGGCTGGAGCAGAGGGACTCAGGGAGGAGAAGCCAGGACCTCCAAGGCATCAGCGGAGGCAGTCAGGTTTGGGATGCTATCCTAAGAACCACAATGATTATTTGAGGGGTTTTAAGCAAAGGAGAAGTCAGACTGGATTGCCATTTTTAAAACACCTCTCTTCTTCCTTTCTGTGGCAAATGGATAAGATCTGACAAGTCTAGAGATACGCCCAGGTGTGTGCCCAGGTGTAGACATGGAGAAGGCAGGATTAGGGCTTTGCCAGAAGGAAACAGTGAAAGAACAGAAGGGAGAGAGAGTTCAGGGTATTGGCAGGAGATGGGCTGCAATGATATAACATGGAATAGGCTCCATGGGGAGAGAGAAGGATGAGGTGTCAATAGATGAGAGTTCCCAGCAAGGCCAAGGACTGTTACGGTGGGAGCAGAGAAAAGAACAAGCCAGAAGGACAGGATGTTGGGGTGCACAAAGGCTTTGGAGGTGGGGCCATTTTGGGGTATGATAACATTGGGAACGTAGCTTGATGAAAGGTGACTATGAGGAGTGTTAGGAAAGGAAGCTAAAGATAAGAAAGTCAAAGGACAGAGCCCAGGTTGCTGAAGAGGCCTACACCAGTCCAGCCCCGAGTCTCAGTTCCTGGAAGAAGCAGAGAAGCTTAACCATACCCAAGGTCTTCCAGAATGACAGATTTAGAGCTCCTTCCAGGAAGAGTCTTCCATCCCTCCAGCCTCCCTGCTCCAGCCTAAATGCTTCGCTTGACTTAATAGAAGCAACCCTCATCACAGTCATTTAGAGGTCCATGAACTGTTTAGCGTGTCCTTCCAGAGCAACAGCGGGTGTCCTAGCAGGAGTTTTCGATTGCAAACCTGGCCTCCATTCCCATAGTTTCAGTCTTGTGGCCAAGCTCCACAGAGCAGGAGTCTACTGCACTGCTTGCCCAACACCTACAGATGCATGTCTTGTCTCTCCTGCTAGACGACAGGGACAAGAGTGAGTCATTATACTTCCTTCACGGTTCCCAGGACTATGCCTGACAGGTAATAGGTACTCAATAAGGAATGAAGGAACTCATTGACATAAAGCTCAAGACTACAATAGCAAAACTAATCTAAAATATTAAAGCTTGGCATAATTGTCACATTCTGGTTGGGGACGGTGAGTGAAGGGAGTAGTAATGTTATATTTCTTGATCTGGGTGTGTTCAGTAGAAATTCACTGGTCTATATAATTATGATTTGTATACTTTTCTGTACATACATTACATTTCAATTTTTTTTTAAATGGATGAAGGAATCACTCAATTAGTTGTAGAAACCAATTTAGCTTGAACTTCAAATGCTTCCCCAGTGCAAGACTCAAACAGCAAGCTAAGGCAGGGGTTGGCAAATATTTTCTACAAAGGGCCAGATATTAAGTGTCTTAGGCCTCACGGGCCATAGGGTCTCTTTCACAACTACTCAATTTTGCCATATAGCACAAAAAGTAGCCACAGATAATGCATAAATGAATGAGTATGGCTGTGCTCCAATAAAACATACTTATGAACACTGGGCTCTGAATTTCACATAATTTATAATTTTCACTGTCCTGAAATGATATTCTTTGATTTTTTTGTAATTATTTAAAAATTTTGAAACCATTCTTAGCTCTCCAGCTATACAAAAACAGGCTGCAGGCCAGAGTGTCCTAGGGGGAAATAGTTTACCAGTGACCCTTGCACTAAGGTGATGTACACATAAAACACATTTCCTGGCTTGCACACAGGCTTGGCCTATCCTACCCCTACTCTGCCCCTCAAGCACTCACCCACCTTTATAAGTAGGCAAACACTCCATCTTGTTGCCACATGGATATTTACTGTCCCGAGGTTTGATGAGGTCTGTGCGACAGACAGGATAGGGGTTGTAATCTTGTTTGTATGTTGTGAGCAAATCCATATTCTCTTCACTTGGGACAAACTGCTTGTGCTGGTAGAGCTTCACTGGTACCACTTTGTGAGGCCCAAAATCTCTCCTGTAAGGAAAAC
>RJWJ010014946.1:21890-37120 GCA_004363605.1 Indri indri | reverse complement strand
CATTTATCTCTCAATTTCCTTTACTTTCTCTCTGCTCCAAGGCTTCACTGTGGAATGGAAACTGGGTTTCAGTGACAGATGGCAGAGGATTATCTTTCATTTTGTCATAAAGTCAGCCCTCAGAGGGGCCTGAAAATGACTTTTCTCTTGGAAAATCAATGGCTTCACATTTCCTTGCTGTTAACCAGGTGGAAAAAGCTCTTTTCTGATTTTCAAGATAGAGAGCATGCCTTTCCTTGAGGCTAACCCACCTCACGAGATACTCAGATGAGGCTGGCCTCTCCTTTCTGATTTATTTATGCTGCCGCGGGTGCCTTGTGCATTTTAATTAATGATGATTTGACTGTGCTTGGGCTCTAGCGATAAATACAAAAATGGAACTATTAAAGATAATCCAATAAACAAACCCAAGAAAAGCCATCTCCCAGTGTTATTTGTTGCTATTTTTAAAGGGAACAGAAGACTAAATGAAATACAGTACTGAAATTAATTTTTTAAGGTTGATAAACAAGGACTATAAACATGACTAAGAAATGCCCTTTATATCTTCTACTGGCTGAGAAATTACAAGTTTACATCCAGATAAAACATTTGTTTTATTCTTTGGACAAGTTCAGCCAGGGGGGGTTATGATTTAATGAGTGGAGAATTCTTGTACAAGGTGTTGTAGCAAAGTAGAGAGACTATCGCTGAAACCAAATAGCTTCCAGCCTTAAGCAGCAGATGACAAAGAGGTTAAAAGACAAATTATCAGCCAGGCAAGATTTGGGGTTGTTTTCTGATCATTTAAGAGAAAGGAGAATTGAGATGGTTCCTAGTATGAAAGGAAACAGAATGTTAGCTCAGCAAAGGGAATGTTAAGGGGAGAGAAAGCCCGGGTCTGTTGTCTGGGCTAAGTCACAACACAGGAAGGTAGAGCATTTGGGTGTAGGGAGCATTTGTAAAGGGGCACAGCACATCAAGTAGGATGGGCCTTTATGTGGCTTTGTGTAATGGTACAGATGAAGGACACACACAACACAGCAACGCGGGGAGACCTAGAGTCCGTAGAACCCTGAACAGAAGCAAGCCAGCTCTGCTCATGTCAGCAGTCTCTCCCGGGCTGCTCTCCTACACGGAACATCTGATGCCAGAGACACCAAGAAACAAGAATAATCCCTTTGTAAGGAACGAGGGGGTGGAGAAGCTGAAAGGAGAGAAGACAACTGATGTAGAAACCTGGTTCTCTCACATCAGGCACCATTTCTGTGACAGAGCAGTTTCTTCTTCTGTTCCAAAGGAACGGACACTTATCCCAGGTCTGGGGAATATTGGAATCATTGCTAAAGAGGACAGGCAACTGAGGTAGCAAAGAATAACGAGAAAGGATTAGGGGGGAAATAGAGGATCTCTAAAACCTAAACATGGGATTTTCTCCGGAGACTACACATCAGATCTCTCAAGGCTTTCTGGTATGTATTCCTTTTCTGGGTGCTGATCCAAGACTGGGGACACTCAAGCCTTCCATGTAGTTTTCATTCCATAGTTCCCTGTAAAGAAAGGATCTTTTCCTTGGAACATGAGATTTTTTTTTCTTTGCCTCTAGCAGAATGTGATGAAGAGACAAACATAATGAAGAACATCTTAACATGTAAAATCTCTGCATACTCATCCACACATCCCTCAGATCTTTGTAAATGAGATGTCAGAAAAACTGTTTGGGATCTACAATACCTTGAATCAATTTTGTTATGGGTGAAATTATCTTTTGTGTGCTGTTGCAAAGACCTGGCTACCATTTTCCACATTTTCCCTCCTAAATTAAAAAAAATCTTCAAATAACCAATTTGTACATTCGGAACTGACCAAAGCGGGGACTATCCGTACTTGGACTTAACGAACTTTAGGTGGAGGTAACAAAGGCAAAGCAGGGAGCAGAGCAGACTAACTCGGCAGCAGGACATGATATGTACCCATCTCCCCAAAAACAAATTAGAGAAAGATGAACCTTGAAAGACAGAAAGGCTGATCCCTTAAGTTACTCATGTAAATTGTTTCACATAATTTCTGTCCCACAGTAAGTGCTCAATAAATCTTTACCAACAAAAAGGAGTCCTAGGAAGAACAGTCAAAGGGTAAAGATCAGAATAGTCAAGCAAAGCCAAACGTAGGGAGAAAAGAATTTTAAGGAGGTGGCCAATGCTCTGTCCTCTCAGATTACACAAAACCAATTAAGATAAGGACTGAGAAACGGCCTCATCGAGATCTGGCAAGGAATTCATCAGTGACCTTGAAGATAACGGTAGTTAGTAGAGTGCTTGAAGATGGAATCAGTTTCCAATGTAGTAATAAGGGAAACAATTAAAGCATGAAGGGAAACTCTGCAGAGAGGGGAAAGCGACAGAACAGATCAAGATATAGTTATTTGGGATGGAGTAAAATTAAGCAGACTAAGCAGACAGAGATACTACGGTGCCTATGTCAAGACCCAGTGGTACTAAATGTTGGTTGAGAGGGCTAAGGCATATAGTTCTACCATTAGCTCAAGAATGCATAAACTTGGGACTTCTAAAGAGTCAACATCTGGATTCTGTATTCAAGGTTCCAGAATGAATTCACTGTGCCAGCCTAGGCAATTAATTAATGCTCCCTGGGTCTCGATCCACCAATAAATAATATCAAATATAAGGAGTGTATAGCCGGGTGCCTGTAGTTCCAGCTGCTCAGGAGGCTGAAGCCAGAGGACTGCTTGAGCCCGGCAGTTCAAGGCCACCCTGGGAGGCAACATATCGAGAATCCATCTCTAAAAAAAGAAAAGTGTATAATACCATATTCCATAACCATTCCTATAAGAAAAAATTCATACATGTATAATCTACATCAAGCAGATAGAAAATGCTTTGCGAGTGAGAGTAATGGAAAACAGTGATAAGAAAGTGATAAGTGTTATCAGCAAAATAAGTGTTGCAGTGACTGCTACTAAATGCTACATTCTACTAATGATATTATACATTCTGGTTCTTCAAATTCAGATGCTGGGGCTGTAGGACCTGGTTAATGCAAGAGTAGGGGAAAATTAGTATTCCTACCAATGTGTCATCTTTGAAGCAAAGGAGTGATTTCGGAAATGAAGAGGTCACAGTAGAAGCAGCAGAATAATAATGCCTCAATAATCAGTGAAATTATCTTGAGATAATGAATGCTTCCAGGAGGCAGCAGGAGTGGGGGATGAGAGGAATTAAGTGATGAAATGGCCCTAACTAGATTTTCTTGGAACAGGTTGTGAAATAACCTGGATCCGTTGGCTTAGAATACAGAGTAAAAGATCTCAGTTTGGGTAATGTCAAATTTCTCTTCTCTGAGAGCATCTTTTATTTGGCAATTATTTTTAAAGGCGAGTTTATGTGAGCTTTGAGCCTTCTTCTTTTTATTCTTGCCAGCTTACTTTTGGCCTCCATATGGCTACTCAAAAGTTAATGAGGTGGCAAAGTTATGCCTAGTAAAAGAGAAATTGTTAAGAGGGAAGAAGTGGGGGGTGGTGACAGAAAAGCCTTCTTTCAAGGCTTTCATATACCATTTAATAGTGAACACTTTCATAACACTGAGTGCTTTCATGTGCCAGTGTGCTGCGTGAATATTACCTATGAGTAGATACTATTAATATACCCACTTTGCAGATGAGAAATCTGAGATTCAAGGTTATTCGCCCAGGTCATGGAGCTCCTAAGTGACAACGCCAGGGTATCCGACCTAGCCCCAAGTGCACTCATGCTCTAACCACTGTGCTGTCTTGCTTCCCTATGGGTTCTAATTGCAGATGACTTTGTATTGCCGGTATTTGGTCCTCAGAACCTTTTACCATGAAAGGGTCTCAATGGCCATTGAGCACTTTGCTCCCCATGTCTTGTCCAGAAACACGGTGACATTTCCATTGCTGGCTTTGTGCCAGCACTGCCTGGAGTTGTGTTTCCTCTTATTTATTTTCCTTAGTGGAAACTATGCATATGGTTGTTAAATGTATCCAAATAGAGCAGCTCAGGGAAACTGACTTTTGTGAAGGCCATACCCCTTATTAAAGGGTTAACAGAAAACTTTTTTTTCCCTTAGAAATCAGAGAAGCATGAAGGGTAGCAGAGCCAGAAAGAGAGAAAGAGGGAGATTCCACTGTCTCGAACTGCGCAGTAGACTATTCTATCCTTGTTCACCAAAAATGGGCTGCTGGGGTAGTAGAAATCCAATCTGGGGAATCTCATCCCCCCAAAAATGAAGTCATTAGCCAACATTTCTTCCTCTCTTTTAAGGTATGTGAAATATAAGGAGAATAAAAAAGAACCTAACAAGTAGCACAGTGATTAAGAGGGAAGGACTTGAGTCAGATAGCTTGGGTTCAGTTCTGGTTTCATCACTTATCAGTCAGGTGAATCTTTGTGCAAATTACTCAACTTCTTTGGACATCACTTTCCTTACCTGTATGAGGAATGGTGCCTATTTTATAAGATTGCTATGAAAGTTTAATATAATAATCTGTGTAAAGCCACACATAATAAACGTTAAATAAATATTAGGTAATACTATATTAACACAACTTGGGTAAGAGAGGTGGATGAGGGTTGAATTAGCTTCCTAGGGTTGCTACAACAAATTAGCACAAACTGAGTGACTTAAAACTATAGAGATTTATTCTCTTGCAATTCTGGAGCCCAGAAGTCTGAAATCAATTTGTTGGCAGAGCTGTTCTCTCTCTGGGGGCTTTGAGGAAGAATTCTTCTTTGTTTGTCTCTTCCAGCTTCTGGTGCCAGCACCCCTTGTACCTACATCCCTCCAGTCTCTGCCTCCGTTTTGATGTGGCCTTCTCTGTGTGTCTCCTACTCTCTGTCTCTTATAAGGACACTTGTTATTGGATTTAGGGAGTAAATCTTGGCAGTCCAGCATGATCTCAACTCAAGATCCTTAACTCACATCTGCAAAGACCCAAATAAGGTATCTAGGTATTAGACTGTGGACCTGTCTTTTTGGAGGCTACTATTCAACCCACGGCTGGTGTTAAGCATGCTTTTCACTTCTCTTTTAACTATTTTTATTCAACTCTTGGCTGGGTATCCAATATCCTTGGTCTTTCCTTGACTCAAGAAACACTTATGAGCACTAACTCTGTTAGGCTCAGTGCCATGGAGGAGATAAAAATAAAACATCCTGGGCCACAAAGTAATGCAAATCCGACATGATCAAGGTCATCAGAGAAGTATAGGTGAAGGCATGTAGGGGATGAGAAGTTACTTTAAAGAGGGGTAGTAATGGAACAGGAGGTGGGTGCATATGGACATAGAGGGCTGGGAAAATGCCGTTGAAGTAGAAGGAACAGCAGAAGCAAGTGTAGAGAGTGGGATAGCGGAGGGTGTGTATTTAAAATAGCGAATTGTTTTTGCTTTAGGACAGAGGTCAACAAACCGTGACCCCTGTCCCAGCCCACCATCTTTCTGCATGCACTCTGAACTAAGAATGGTTTTTTATATTTTTCAATGGTTGATAAAAAAACAAAAGATGAAAAAGAATTTGTGGCATGCAAAAATTACATAAAATTCAAATTTCGGGGTTTATAACTAAACACAGGCACACTCATCTGTTTATATATTGTCTATGGCTACTTTCATACAACAGTGGCAGAGTTGAGTGGTTGCGATACAGACCATTATGACTGAAGAGCCTAAAGTATTTACTATTTGGCCCTTTACAGAAAAAGTTTGCCAACTTCTGCTTTAGATGAAACCTAAGGGGCATAAAGAAAAATAGTGGAGAAAGATGTTCTGGTCCAGTGTGACCATTCAGCCCTTGGTAACACCCCATGTTCTTGACTTTGCTGAGCCTTTTTCTACCTGTCGAACTTTACCCCTTTAAATCTCATTCTCTCGAGGCCTTATTTGGTCATTTGCTAAATTACCTGATAGCTAATTTTGCTAAGATAGCTAATCTTCTTTAAGCTGTGATTGAATCATAACAGTTTAACGGATAGCTGATTACTCCTCCTAAGTAACATATTTGGAATTCAGGAGAACCCAAACCAAAGACTTGCCCCCACCCTCCTGGCAGACTGGTGGGGAAGATATCTGCAACGGGGAGCCTTCCTTCAACTTCCATGTCACACCACATAGGCAGCCAGTTCTTCTACCTACTAAAAGCAAATTCAGTTGGTTGTTAGTTTTGCTATTACCCTTTCAATTGATTAAGTCAATAGTGAGCTATTTGCTGCTAAATTGCCCCTTAGGGGAGGGGGAAAAGAGGCAGGAATTACCTTGCAGTAATTGCCAGCCTCTGAGAGTTGAGTCTCTACACCCCCTTTAGCTAATAAGGCAGCCCTGGGTAGCTATCATTAAGATGGAGATTTCTCCATGAAGGAGAAAAAGGCTCCCTGATGGAGTGGAGCTGAGATTAGAAATGCTGGAAGCAGTGTTCTCAAACTTTAGCCTAAGGAAAAATTGCCAGGGGAGTCTGTTAAAATACAGATCCTCTGGTCTTACCCCAGTGAATCTGTGGGTCTCCAGTGGAACTGAGGAGTTTAGGAGGAAAAAAATAAAGGGTCTTTTGTGGGATGAAACTACATCCCACAAAGTAGTCTTTATATTTGATTCTTTGCTTGTTCCAAAAATCCCTTAAGTTGTTAAAGTAACGGACAATATAATTAGGCAGAGGCATTATTTTGAAAGATTTTCCCGTTCTCTCATTCTGTTTAATTAACTTTATTCCCGGTGACTACATGTGAATTGAACCCTTGGCGAAGTAAGAAATAACTCGATTCGAGAGAAGGGCTGGGTCTTTGAAGGCAGTGCAGAATGGAAGTTAGGAAGCGAACTCCTGACAGAGGCTGCCTGATTCAAATCTTCCCTCTGTCCCTGTTGCTGTGTGAGCTTGGGTGAGATCTTGAATCTCTCTGTGCCCTAGTTTCTTCCTCTGTAAAATGGGAACAGTAATATTATCTATGTCTCAGAGTATTTGTGAGCATTAAACAAGCTACTACATGTAAAAACCATAGACTAGAGACTGGCCTATAGTACATTTCAATAAATGTGGGTACTTATTGGAGGAATTCCTGTGTGATTTCACATACCTCATAAGAATGGCATGAGAATTAGAGCATATTTGTACTTTAACAAGTTGCGATTATATGACCAACTCCAAGTTAGCCAGGTCCTTAGAGATCACTCTCATTTTCTGCATTTGTCCATGAAATTGATCCCCGTATTTACAAATCTCAGGTTTAACATTTCATTTATTTTTAATAACTAACATGTATTCAGAACCATATGACAAGAACTTTAACTGTTTTATGTGTTTTATCTCATTTATTTCTCATAATAGTCCCATGGGGTAAGTACTACTACTAGCCCATTTTGCAGATGAGGAAACTGATGTCACACAGCTGGTAGGTAAGTGAAGCTAGGACTCAAATCCAGGTCATCTGACCCCATTCTTGTAGAACAGTAGTTATCAACCTGGGGCAATTTTGTCCCAGCAGTAGGCTGAATAATGGACCCTCAAACATGTCTACATTCTAACTGTCAAAACTGTGAACATTACCTCATATGGCAAAAGACACTTTGCAGATGTGATTAAGTTAAGGATCTTGAGATGGGGAGATGATCCTGAACTAGCCAGGTGTCCCCAACATAACCATGACAGTCCTCATATGAGGAAGACAGGAGGAGTCGGAATGGAGGACAGGGTACTATGATAACAGAAGGAGAGTATGGATGGACATATTTTGCAGATGGAGGAAGGGGCCGCAAGCAAGGCATACAGGCGACCACTAGGAGCTTAAGAAAGACAGTGAAACAGATTTCTCCCTCAGAGGCTCCAGAAGGAATCAGCCTTGCCAATACCTCCATTTTAAGACTTCTCACCTCCACCATTGTGAGAAAATGAAACAAATTTTTGTTGTTTTAAGCCACAAACTTTGTAATAATTTGTTACAGCAGCAACAGAAAACAAATACAGCTCTCTAAGGGACATACGTCAATGTCTGGAGACATTTTTGCCTTTTGCAGCTCAAGAGATAGTAGCACTGGATAGTGGATAGAGGCCAAGGATGCTGCTAAACCTCCTGTGAGGCACAGGACAGTCCTCCACAACAAAGAATCATCTAGCCCAGATGTTCCCAGTGCTAAGATTGAGAAACCCTACTGTAGAGCACCAGAACAGGAAAATCTGCAAAGAATGCCAAACACATTTGATCTTCAATTATCCTTCTATCTGGTATAACTCAGGCTGGTCTTCAGCACCTCGTAGACATGGAAGTTGTACTTGCCTGGTTTATTGTTAACACACTCAAATCAATTCTGATATTACAGGAAGCTTTTTTTATCTATAGAATATTGTTCAGGCCCTTCCCTCTGGTTTTAAAGAATCACCACAGCTGACTCCAACTTACTATTCCAATATCGTTTGTTATTAATCCCCTTTGTGTTCAACTTAATAAATATTTCTAATTTTCTTAGGTTATAGTTTTAGATCAGGGGTTGGTAAACTACAGTCATGTGTCACTTAATGATGGGGATACATTTTAAGAAATTTGTCGTTAGATGATTTCAGCATTGTGTGAACACGAGAGAGTGTACTTACACAAACCTAAGTGGCATAACCTACTACACACTTAGGCTGTATGGTATAGCTTATTGCTCTAAAGCTATAAACCTACACAACATGTGACTGTACTGAATACTGCAGGCAACTGTAACGCACCAGTAAGGATTTGTGTATCTAAACATATCTAAACAGAAAGGGTACAGTAAAAATACAGTATAAAAAGGTAAAAAAAAAAAAATGGTACACCTGTATAGGGCATTTACTATGAATGGAGCTTGCAGGACTAGAAGTTGCTCTGGGTGAGTGGTGAGTGAACGTGAGGCCTAGGACGTTTCTGTACACTGCTGTAGACTTTATACTCACTGTACACTTAAGCTGCACTAAATTTAGGGGAAAAAACTTTCTTCAGTAAGAACACTTAGCTTAAAACACAAATATCGTATAGCTGTACAAAAACATTTTCTTTATTCATATCCTCATTCTATAAGCTTTTTAAATTTCTTTTTATTTTTTTATTAAAAACTAAGACACCAGCATGCACATTAGCCTGGGCCTACACAGGGTCAGGATCATCCATATCACTGTCTTCCACTCCACATCTTGTCCCACTGGAAGGTGTTCAGGGGCAATGACATGCATGGAGCTGTCATCTCCTGTGATAACAATGCCTTCTTCTGGAACACCTCCTGAAGGACCTGCCTGAGGCTGTTTTATAGTTAGCTTTTTTTTTAATATTCTAAAGAAATTATAATCTAAAATAATGATAAAAGGTATAGTATAGTAAATATATAAACCAGTAACAGTTGTTTATTATCATTATCAAGTATTATGTACTGAACATAATTGTAGGCACTACCTTTTACGTGACTGGCAGCTCAGTAGGTTTGCTTACATCAGCATCACAATAAACATGTGAGTAGTGACTTGTGCTGTAATGTCACAAAGGCTATAATGTCACTAGTTGATAGGAATTTTTCAGCTCCATTATAACCTTATAGGACTACCATTTTATATGCAATCTATTGTTGACCAAAATGTCCTTATGTGGCACATGACAGTAGGGCCCATAGACCAAAACTGGCCTATTGCTTGTTTTTGTAAATAAAGTTTTATTGGAATACAGTGATGTTCAATTTTTTATGTTTTGTCTATGGCATCTTGCTACAATGGCAGAGTTGAATAGTCACAACAGAGAACCCATGGTCCACAACCCCTAAAATGTTTACTATCAGGCTTTTTATAGAAATAGTTTGCAGACTACTGATTTAAGCTATGAAAATTTCTTTATTGGTGCTGTACTCTAACCTTAAGAGAAAGCTCACGATCTCACCCCACCACCTTTTCCCACTCCAAGAAGGGAGGATTGTGATTGAATTAATGACAGATGAAGGGCACACAGAGGTTACAGTGGAGCTTTCGATGGGAAGGGAAGGAAGGCAAACTCTTTTCCTGTTCATGATTTATTCTCCCATCTCATGATCTCTTTGAAGATAGATTGCAGAAATGAAGCGGGACCAGGATGGGATCTGGGAAAAAGTGACACAGTTGTTTGGTGCAGATTTAGGTTCAAGCCTCCAAAGAGAAAGGTCAGAGTGGGGTCTGTGCAGCCCAGCTGACCAGGACAGGCACTGGGGTAGGGCTGGGAATAGAGTGAGCCTGTAACCAGTGTAGTCATAGTGCTCATTCTCTAGTTCTCTGCCTTTATGGGCAGTATTAAAATATTACAAAGTTTCCCTCTCATAGTGAAGAGACATTCTCTTTCTTAGTATTGATTCACTCTTCTGGAGCTTTCTTTTCCATGTGTTCTAGGCTGAATTATGTCCCTCCAAAATTCACAAGTTAAAGTCCTAACCTCCAGAACATCAGAATATTACTATATTTGGAGACAGAGTCTTTAATGAGGTAATTAAGTGAACATGAGGTCATTAGGGTGGGCCCTAATCCAATATGACTGGTGTCCTTTTAAGAAGAGGACGTTATGACACAGACACGCTGAGAGAACACCATGTGAAGACATGGGTGGCCATTTACGAACCAAGGAGAAAGGCCTCCAAAGAAACCAGCCCTGATGACAATTTGATCTTGGATATCTAGCCTCTAGGATTGTGAGAAAATAAATTTCCGTTGTTAAAACACTCAGTGCACAGTACCCTTTCATGGCAGTTCTAGTAATGGCAAACTGATATACCATGTTTCAGACTTTTCATATGAGTAGGTAACTAGCCTCTCTTCTCTTCCCCAGGTTAAATATCCTCCCTCCCCTCATACATTTCATTTTGGCTTGCCAACTGTCTGCCATCTCTATTTTTTTTTTTTTTTTTTTTTGAGACAGAGTCTGGCTCTGTTGCCCTGGCTAGAGTGCTGTGGCAAAACCTATTAATAGTTCACTGCCACCTCCAACTCTTGGGCTCAAGCCATCCTCCTGCCTTAGCCTCCTGAGTAGCCAGGGCTACAGGCACATGCCACTGCACCCAGCTTATTTTTTCTATTTTTAGTAGAGACGGGGTCTCGCTCTTGCTCAGGCTGGTCCTGAACTGCTAACCTCAAGCAATCCTCCCGCCTCAGCCTCCCAGAGTGCTAGGATTACAGGTGTGACCACTGCGCCCGGCCCAAAGTTCCTTTTTTTATATAAGGTTATATTCCAATGTTACCATTTGACTTTATAGGTAATTTCCATGGAAGGTCATTTTTTGCAGGTTTTGGAAATTAAGAGGTGGACATCTTTGGGAAGCCATTATTCTACCTGCCATACCTGGCAATGCCATCTTGTTAGCAAGATGTGCCTCAGTTTCAACATCTATTTAAAATAACCGATAGTTGCTATAAGGATTCAGTGAGTCCATACGTGTGAATGGTGCCTGGAACATAGTACGTGTTCAGCAGTTGTAGCTGTTATTATAACTACATGGTTATCTTCTTTGCCTTATACTAGACTACAGTTACTTGAAGAAAAGAACAGAATTTTATACATCGGTGTGTTCCCAGGGCCTGCCTGGCACAGAGTCTGGAACATATTAGGTGCTCAATAAATGTTTGTCAAACTGAATTGCTCCACTCAAGAAACTATTAATTAGCCAATAAAAACAACAGAGAATTTGAAATATGAAAAATATCATCATACATATGAAATGACAAAAGCAAAATAAGTACATAGATAAAGTACACAGATAATCACAGCTGTTTTAAATATGCAGAACTAAAAATTATGCATAAAAATAGACTGGGAAGAAATACGCCCAAACATTAACACATCAACAGTGATGGTCTTGAAGTTGGGGGATGAGGGGTGATTTTTTTTCTTCCTGTTTTTTTACTTTCAAATTTTCTCTAGTGAGCATATTCATTTTTAAAATGTAAAAATAATTTACATCTTATTTACACACACACACACACACACACACACACACACACCCCTCTTTTCGCTAACCAGTAGTGGTGACATTATACATTGATTCAACTCAGGCTCCAAGTTACTATTGAGGTGGCAGTTCTGAGTTCAGCATTTACAAGTTTGGTAAACTGAGGCAAGTGTTTGTGCGGATGTTGCAGAGCTGAGGAGGGGATCGTCCACTCACAGGGCTGCAGTGGGCTCCCGTAGGGTGACATATATAAAGTGCCCAGCACGTCTCGCGGCGCACAGTAGGCGCGGAATAAATGTTAACTATTCTCCCGGTTCTCACTACAGGGAGAACAATGCTGTCAAACACACACGCGAAGACTTATGAGGAGGCATTTGTTCAGGGAAGGGAAGCAGAGAAAATTGGAAATAAAACCAGCTCACTGCATCTCGTTTTAGCTCTTTTCAGGTGAAGATGTACCAAATCTGATAATACGAGGGTGTGTTCTAAACATACTGTTTCAGCAATGGAACTGTCCCCACCCCCAAAATCTCATGCAGATCCTCCGGATATAAAACAGATCAAAACAACTGCTCTGGTAAAAACAGGGGTCAGGCCATGTGTTCTGAGCTCCACGTCACCCTCACAGATCTGAATCTTCTCAGAGAATAATCTGGCAAACACTGTTCCAACACAAACCTAACTGGCTCGTGAGTGGTCACTTTCCCAACTTCTTCTGGGAGCAGCGGTGTGGTGTCACTGGCACCCTATTGTGGTTTGCGGGGGCAACAGAGGGCAACAGGTGCACTAGGAACAGCTGTCCCCAGGCTCCCAAACTACTTGGCACAGCCCTTGTGCATGTCTCAGTCCTGTTCCTTAGGAGCTGTGCCCTTATTTGAGCTGGAACCACACAAAGGGATTGTCCCCAACGCTGAGTCTCCTCAGTCTCGACTAACCCTTTGCCCACTCATCAGCAGGTGGGGGCTGGATGTTCCCCTTTGATTTCTGTGGCTCGGGACAGCAGGCTAAGACCTGAGCTTGAATAAACATCGTATCATTTGGCACTGGCAGGATTCCTGGTAGCCTGGGTCAGGCAAGGTTTAAGGAGGATTAGGTTTAGATTAGAAAAGGGGCTGAGTTATTTTTTTCCCCCTTTGTGGTCTCTTGAGTGCCTCAGGGTTTTTTAAGAGATTAGGCTGACAGCCTTGACTCAGTTGCTCCAGAAATAAAAAGTGGTGGGCTTGGTGTTCTTTTCTAGAAGATCTGAGCATGTACTAATTCCAAGTGCGGTTTCTGCTGTGAGGGGCATGGACTGGGGGGAATTTGCTGAAAGCTCTAGAGAACCGTGTACACAAACACACACACACACACACACACACACACACACACACAATTTTAGTTATTTCTGGGGGTTCCTGAAACACTTGGGCTGGAGGAATTCTAAGGGCCCACCCAACTCACTAATGGGAGGCTGCACTCTTCTCACTCAGGGGTGCCCCAGAGGGATGTCCTCCCCAGTGTCCCTCCTCAGTGACCACCGGCCATGCTGAATGGACCTTGCTGTCACACCGCCAGGTTTCCTGGGCAGTCTGGCCTTGGACGGGCTTGCTAGGGCTCTGGCAGTTGCTCTTGTTTATTACACAAAGTCTTGCTCCACTCCCTGGCGACAGCTTGCAAACCAAAGCTATTTCATTTCCCAGCGACAAACAGGTTGGAGGAGAGAGGGGGAAAAACAAAACACAACAAAGCAGACACCTTTTGAAGGCACAAGTTCTCCTTGACTGCCCTAGAACATGTTTTTTTCACTTCAGTGTCCTGCAGCTATGGCTTTGCTTCTGGAGAAATTGTGGTTGTTTCTGCCCTCGAGTGAAAGAAATTGCCAGTTGAAATTTTCCTTCTTGTTCTTCTCTCTCTTTTCCCACCACCATTAAAAAAAAAAAGCAGGGGGATGAGGCTAATACTTTTTCTCTCAATTAAATGGATGTTCCCATCTTGACTGACTTCATTTGGCAAAAACTTCAATGTGTTTAAAAAGAGAAATGGAGGCCGGGAGCGGTGGCTCACGCCTGTAATCCTAGCACTCTGGGAGGCTGAGGCAGGCGGATTGTTTGAGCTCAGGAGTTTGAGACCAGCCTGAGCAAGAGCGAGACCCCGTCTCTACCAAAAATAGAAAGAAATTAATCAGACAACTAAAAATATATAGAAAAAATTAGCCGGGCATGGTGGCGCATGCCTATAGTCCCAGCTACTCGGGAGGCCGAGGCAGGAGGATCGCTTGAGCCCAGGAGTTTGAAGTTGCTGTGAGCTAGGATGATGCCATGGCACTCTAGCCTGGGCAACATAGTGAGACTCTGTCTCAAAAAAAAAAAAAAAAAAAGAGAAATGGATATAGGTATCCAGGAAGGGTAGGAGAAGTATTTTCCATGTTTATAAACAGCTGTCATCTTTACCACACAAAAATCATGGCTCGGAGCTCCTGCAGTGTAGGGATTAGGCACTGGAGTGCCCATTCTACCATTCACTCATTGCGTGACAATGAGCAAGTTACTTAACCTCACTGGCCCTCAGTTTTCTCCCAGGATTAAAACAGTATCTGCTGCACAGGGTGGTAGTAAGACTCCAATGAGAGTGTGGCCCAAGTTGTTATTTAATAGCAGCTCTTTGATTCCAAGTGAACATTCAGGAACTACTCATCATTAATATTACAGTTTTAATGCCCCAGTGGAGCACTAAAAATTGTCCCTCTAGAAATACCACCCAGCATTGCTATGGTCTGAATGTTTGTGTCCCCCTAGAATTCGTATGTTGAAACCTAATCACCCCTGTGATGGTAATCGCAGGTGGGGCCTTTGGTGGGAGGTGATTATGTCATGAGGGTGGAGCTCTCGTGAGTGGGATTAGCACCCTTATAAAAGAGGCCCCAGAGAGTTGCTTTTCCTCTCCTACCACATGAGGATGTGGCAAGAAGGCGCCATCCATGAACCAGGAACCAGGCCCTCACCAGACACCGTTATCTGCCAGCACCTCGATCTTGGACTTCCCAGACTCCAGAACTGTGATAAATGAATTTCCGTTGTTGATACGCTACCCAGTTTATGCTATTTTGTTACAGCAGCCCGAAGACACTAAGACAAGTGTCTTTTTTTTTTTTTTTTTTTTTTTGAGACAGAGTCTCACTCTCTTGCCTGGGGCGAGTGCCGTGGCGTCAGCCTAGCTCACAGCAACCTCAAACTCCTGGGCTCGAGCAATCCTACTGTCTCAGCCTCCCGAGTAGCTGGGACTACAGGCATGCACCACCATGCCCGGCTAATTTTTTCTATATATATTTTTAGCTGT
>RJWJ010014946.1:0-21790 GCA_004363605.1 Indri indri | reverse complement strand
TTCTTGCTCAGGCTGGTCTCGAACTCCTGAGCTCAGAACGATCCGCCCACCTTGGCCTCCCAGAGTGCTAGGATTACAGGCGTGAGCCACCGCGCCCGGCCCAAGACAAGTGTCTTAAACACAAGCATAGGCTCTCTCCAACTTGTACAAGAGGTCTCACTTGCCACACCCAGGATGAGCAACATTAAGCAGCATCATTTTAGGGCCTGGTTGAAGGTTCTAATCCTAAATAATACTCTCGGCACAAAGGTAAGGAAACTCGGTGTGTCCCTCCTAACCTCATATGTAGTAAATATATTTAAAAACATTCAGACTCTGCTCTTCATTTAACACCACTATCATTTCAACAGAGAAGACAGTGCAGGTTTCTATAAGAGTTAACATTTGTTGGAACACTTTCCATGTGCCAGTAGATGTCCTAAGCAATTTTCCTAATTTAATCCTTTCGATAACTCTCTGAATAAGTACAATTATTGTCATCACCATTTTATAAATGGAAACAATCTCAGGTAAGTTAAATAAATAGCCCAGGGTCACAGAGCTTGTATGAGAGTCCTAATAAATCCAGAGCTTCCTGCCTAATGCTGCTTTGGTGTCTCCAAATTTTTATGAGACTGTGTTTCTTCTCTTTATACTTCCTAAAATATAATAATAATTTTCAGTTGAGAAGTTCATTCTTCTTGCTTTGACAGGACCGACAATCTCTCCCTAGCAAAAATCTCAGATGGTTTAACACTGTCCAGAGCAAACTCAGCTTCAGCTTTATTTAAAGCAGGTTTCACCTTGTTTGCAAAACTGCTGGATAATTTATTTTCTAACCTCCCTGCAAAAGAAAACTATGTCAGTGGACACATCCTTCAGTGCTCATCAGTAAAAGGGGAAAAAGTAATAGTGTTCACTTACATCATCCACAATGTTTCCTATAAAACATAAGAAACAGTTCTGGAAGCCATACACAGACTCATGCAGTGGTGCTTTCGTAAAAACTTACACCGTGAATTCTAATCCATCCTTTCATTTCTGTTGGCCCCAAACAAGTTTTTAATCTGATCTAAATTTCTTTACATAATGTTTGTTTTGGGTTTTTTCCTGATTATAAAAGTGGTATATATCCATTTTAGGAAATTCAGAATATGCAGATGAGTATGAAGAAGCCAATAAAATAGGGCCAGATTTCTCAGTGTTTGATCTGGGCTCAGATTCAAAGCTCATTTGGGTCTGAATAATACCTGTGCAGTTATTTTTGTGAAGAACTACAAAGAAAAAACTTTTGACTCTAGGCAATGTAAGAGATTTTTACCATAAGTCATTTTAGAGCAGTCAAGTTGAAAAGGAAAATTTTCTCTGCTCCTAATTGGTTTGGGTGAGTCTCTAGAGAATTGTTGAATGGGGGGAAAGTAAGCCTATGACATTCCTAAACGCTCTGTATTGTGTGGCAAACTGGATTTTTGCCTTCTTTAAACTTTCAAAATGATCTGGAATCTTGAACTTTCAAAGCTGTGGTTTAACAAGACAACTAGAAATGTGATTTCCCACTGTCCATATTTCCCCATTTTCCTTTCTATTTATAAAAGAGTAAAATATACCTAAAAAAAGAAATTTACAAAAATCAAGTTACATGTATATCACTTTTACATAGTTACAGTATTTAGTATTTGCATTTTATCTGAATATGATTCAAAGAACAAGTTACCCCCACATATACTTCTTTCTTCCTTTAATGGCCATCGGATACTTTAAATGTATTTAAAAGTCATTTCCATGTATTGGCTACATATGAACGTGTAATAGAAAAAGAATATCATTTAATTTTTCAAGTTCTTAAATCAACTAAATTGGATTGATGCTGTGTGTTCAGAATATCTTCAGTGGTATTTAAAAAAAAAAAACAAAATTAGGTAGATTGGAATCTTAGTTTCTTCTTTCTGTTTCACTTGGTTTCAAAGTCTGATCAGAGAGGAGTTGATTTCATTTTAAACAGCATAGCTTCCCACGTTGTCTGTGAGCATGAGTCTTGTAAAGCAATTAGTGTTTTCAAATTTACAATCCACAATTTGAGCAGCATTAATTGCTTGGGTAATTATTTGTGTAATATTTATTTACTTGCTTACACTTTACTTCATCTGAGAACATCAATGTGATTCATTAATATTAACTTACTGTAATTATGTTTCATAGCAAGAAATACATGACATATAGCTGTTAGTAGTTTTAAATCATTATTAGCCTTGTAGTTGACTAAGAAAGCTGACATTTAGATTTGTGGTTGTGGCTTATCTCTCACGTATAATTAAATCATTCTTTTGTGGCTTGCCAATGATTTGCTATCACATATTGAAAGAATTCTGGATGATATTTCAGCACTGAAAAGTGATACCAGAAGAACTCAAAGTAAGTTTATTCTCATCTTCTTAAAGATTTCCAGTATTTTACTCTACTATATTAGAAACATCTTAAATTAAATATGTAAGATTTTATTTTTAGGGTCCCATAAATAATTGGTATCTCACTTCCTAGAGTGACCTTCAGGAACAAACCAAACAAACAAATGAGCAAAAAGTGTAGTAATTATAATAAATAGAGCATTTACCAGGATGAAAAAACAAAACACAAGCAAACAAACATTCTTATGATACCTAGTCTATCTAGGCTTGTGACCTTTCTCCTTGGCCTTTTGCACTGAACCCTGTGAACATTTCTGGCTTTTTCCCTCTAAACCTCGGATCTCTGACCTATGTTATTTCTTGTCATGGTCTTGGCTGTTCTGTTGCTGTTTCTTTTAAGTTAATTCCCTTAGGGTTCCAGAGTTGTATGCTGTGAATTATGATTTGTAATCCCTTGTCTTGTGTTTATGACATTCTACTTCTCTCCAACATGATTTATGGCTGACCTTATTTTTAACATTTGGACATAATGCTTTTAAATTTCCAAGCTGACTTTTGATCTTTGTGTGTTATGTTTTGCTAATCTTAGGTGATGGATCTAGGGAGCCACAGGTGAGAGGGGCTAAAAAAAGGTCCCAGAAATGTAGTGGTAGCTGCCATGATTCAACAGCAGGGACATGAAAGCTGATGCAGAGAACTGCTCAGAACAGGAACGAGTTTGCACTATAAATCTGAGTCGCTGATCCAGTAAACTCCACCGGTGCCTCTGAGTCTAGGAAAAGGGTCATTTTTGACTTGATAGTGAATAACGATGTGTGCTTTTCCAAAAGAATGAAGAAAGATGGAAGGCCCTCTTACGTATGTTTGATTATATATTTTTTATAGCAATATGCTAATTTAATAAATCAGTACCTGTATCTCTCAACATGTCAATAATTTTAGTCTTGCTCATGTTAGCATGTTTAAATGTTGAGACCTGTGCCATTCTAGTCACTTGTTTTGCAGACTTATAAAACAGATATGCCCCCATGAGGACATACTTAGGATGGTCTTCTCAAAGTTTCCAATTTGACTACATTTAAATTAATTTAAAAGAAGTGATTACAGTACAAAATTATAGTTTTCCAAAAGGTTTTTGTGTCTAGATCCCTATTTTCGTAAAAGGTGGCAGTTGTTTTTCTTATGTAGACCTTTGGCTTTGTAATTTCCAGTAAGATTAATTCTATTATTAATAATTCCTTGGTGGTCCATCCCTATATTGAATAACCCACTTTTTGGAATATCTTCTTAAAACATAATGGAACTTCCTATTGAAGCAATATAAGATTGGCATTTTAAAAATTAGTATTATTCTTCAACCATCCTCAGTGGAAACAAAAAAGTAACCATTTTCCTTCCTTTGTCCTTTTGTTTGTTCCTTCCTCTATTTATTCCTTATTCCTGTCTTCCTAATTTATATTCTAGTTCAAAGGAAATATTTGAATTCTGAACACAAACTATGTAAGCCATTCTATTCTCAAGGCTTATTTTTAGCAGGCTGGAGATCCACCCAAACCCCTGTAAGATAAGGGCCTTGGAGGAACACCTCATGAAGAAAGCACAAGCTTTGGATTTAAATGCATCTTTATTCAAATATGGCTCTTCCATGTTACCTACTGTGACACTGGACAAGCTAACCATAGTTTCAACATGTGTGAAAAGAAAGAAAACAATCTAATGAAATGATGATGAGGATTAAATTAGACAAGAAATGCAAATAATGTGCCCAAAACAGTAGCTTTCAACTAGTAGACACAATATACATGGACCTAAGGTTATTAGTTACTCTCTCAACTATTTTAACAATTTTCATTAAATCTCCTCTGTAATCATTCTCTCCAGTAATTTACGAAGAATACTAAGCTTTTCTTTACATAAGAATAATTCCAACTTTCAAAAAAAATTGCCACTTTATCTGTAACATCAACAATTATTCCTTATCCATTTTACTGGTACAGCCAAAGAAGTATACAATGATTGAATCTATTTCAATGACTGAAACAGATGAAGAGAAATCAAGAAACTCTGCCTTTGCTTAGGTTGACAATAGTTGAAAATGAGATTTCAAAGAGGAATAATGTCGCAAGCAGAGTGAATTAGAAGATCGAACTGCAAAAGATCCAGAAAGACAAGATGAAGTTATATGAAGATAGCATGTAAAAAAATGTAAGATGAAATTCAGGCAAGGCGTTCTAATGTATTGGCAAAATGGAAGGTGCCACTCAACCAACTCCCAGGAATCATTTAACCTTGGAGGTAATTATAGAGTGAAAAATCCATTCAGGAGATTGCCTAAGAAGATAAGTTCAAAAGAAGCACTAAAAGAAATGTGACTAATGCTATGAAATGCAATGGGCAGGAGGAATCAGAATAATAATAAGACTTCACAATTTCACAAAGACCTTTTGTGGATGTCATCTCCGTTTCTCAGAGCAGGCCTGAAAGACAAGAACCTCACACGTCACCACTATTTCACAGATGTGGAACTGAAGCTCAGGCATGGTTAAGTGACTTGCCCAAACTAGTTAAGGATGAGGCCAGGATTTGAATATGGGTATTCCAATTCCAAACCCATATAACCTGCTGTAAAGGAACATCAGATGTGGTTGTTTCGCTGAGGAATGACTGATTTGTGCCATTTTAAGCTAGGAAGCAAGCTACCTTTCTGCCTTGAATATGTTCAACTGAATAATTTAGGAAAATGTTTAGCTTTAATTATAGACATTGTCTTTCAGGTTATCTCTAGTTTCTAGCTGTTTCCTGTGTCAATATACTAACTTTCTGAGGGATACATATGTTCCAGCAGAGACTTCAGGCAAATATACCCATATTAACACCAACTAGGCCTTAACCCCAAACCCATATTCCGTTTCCTACCCTGGTGACCTCAAGTAGGCTGTTTCTTCACTTCTGGCTAAATAAGTCTTAGCATGAGGGCAAACTGAAGATAACAGGCTTGTTTATTGTACTCAGAAATCACATGGACATTTGCTGGTAATCTTGCAGCAAATCAAAAAATAAAATAAATCGAGGTATAATTTATACACTAAACTATGTATTCAGTAAAATGCACAAATCTTAAGTGTACAGCTTGATGAGATTTTACCCAAGTATACACCATGTAACCACTATCAGCAAGATATAGAACATGTCTGGCACTTGCAGGGCATATTAACGTACCTGTAAAAAAGAACTGCTCCCCTCCAAACTGTCAATGGGTAGGACGATGGCCTTTGTCTACGGACTTAATTGGGCGAACGCATAAAAGCAATAATTTTTAACTTTTAGGAGTCCTTAGATATTCAAGGGGGGTTACTAAGCGGAGTAGGGGCTGAGTCGAGCGTGTGCTGGATATCGCTGCTGCTCTACACTGCCTCCCCGTCCTGTGGTACTCTGACTGGTCCCCTGCTAGGAGCCGCTCCTTTCCACGTGTGTGTGTCGGCCTAACTCCGCCCCCAGAGCTCCGGGGTTGGACGATGGGAACTGGCCTAAGCCAATGAGCACGCTGAATTCCGCTGGGCACACCTACAGGCCTAGGGATAAGCACCTATGCACCAGGAGGAAACTTCTGCGGAGAGCTCTGGTGCAGTGGCAGGCCCACTCTTTGCGTCGTGCCCAATGCTGGGAGATTGGAGTTGTTAGTGCAGTCATCTTGCAACGAAGAGCAAAAGGCACTGAGAGGGAGTCAGCGTCAGGCAGACTGGAGCCAACGGGAAGCTGAGCTGCTGACGTGGCCGAGCTCCCCTGTCTACCCACGCCCGAAACAAGAGCTGACCCTCCACTTCTAAATTAATAGAGGGCGCAATAGATTCTCTTGTGTAAACCAGTTTGAACTAGGTTTTCTGTCACTTGCAGTCAAAATGACCTCGTAAGTGTCTGAGAGGGCTAAATTATTCTCTGTAGGAGAATGAAAGGAATATTTTCTTCTTTTAAAAGAGAGCGGGCAAAACCAAGGAGGGGAGAACGAAGAGGGAGGCTGGAGCCCGAATTATAGCAAAAAGGACTGAAAGACTTGTTTGTTGAGGACTATGGGGATGATGAATATTGTATTCACGTTTTTTACATTCTATGTAAAATAATTTTCATCTTCCCCAAACTCCAGTAAAGTTGTCTACATACAAGAATTCCCTTCAGATAACAAGTCTGTGATAAAAAAAAAAAAAAAAAAAAAAAAAAAAAAAAAAAAAAAAAAAAAAAAAAAAAACAAATAAAAAAAAAACTCGTTGTGTGAATATGTGTGAGTGTGAGAGAGCCAGCGAGCAAGAGAGGCAGGAGGAGGAAAATGAGGAAGGGAGGGAGAGGAGGGAGGGAAGACTGGTTTCTACATGTTACTGACATGGCACTAAATGAGGAACACAGGAGGCAATGAAAAGATTATCCCTAAACTCAACAAATTCAGCAAAATAGGAGCTTGGAGCCAGAACTGACCATGGGAATGGAAGTCCTCTGGCAATGCATGGAATTGTTGAGGGGCGACTTGGACTCTCCACAAGTCACAGGATGGGGGTTTGAGCGTATCTCCTCTAGATCTTACAGGTCAGGGCAACCCCAACTAACTATGGCTCATGTTATTTCTAAGTCTATTTATTTGACAATAACATTACTTAATAGTAAGAGTTTTCTCGATCGATTCTAACTTTTGATTAAACAGGAACTGAAAAGGCAAACAAAAATCCACATACAAAGTAAAAAAGCATAATGGTAAAACATTCTTTGAAGTTTTATCTATTATTATTATTATTTATTTTTGAGACAGGGTCTTGCTCTGTCACCCAGGCTTTGAGTGCAATGGCACAATCACAGCTCACCGTAACACCTGGGCTCAAGCGACCCTCCTTCCTCCGTCTCCCAAGTAGCTGGGACTACAGCATGTGCCACTATGGAAGGCTAGTTTTTTTAAAAAAATATTTTTGTAGAGACGGGGATTTTGCTATGTTTCCCAGGCTGGTCTTGAACTCCTAGCCTCAAGCAATCCTCCTGCCTTGGCTTCATAAGTGCTGGGATTACAGGCATGAGCTGATATTTTGTTTTTTAAATCTTAAAATAAGAAACTTCAACATCAACCAACTCTTCCATTTTACTGATTTGTAAGAAGTCAACTTCCCAGCTGCCAAACTTACCCATATGAGAACAAAATACATGCACTTCCCAGCGTCCACTGTAGCTGCTGTGCAGAATGCTGGGCCTGTGTGAATGCAACTCACTCAGCAGTTCTCTGAAGTTACTAGTCAGCCCCAAATTAGATATTTGCCACTTAATGTGAAAAACATGTGCATTCTCTACTCCCACCACCCCACCCAACCTTGGAATTTTTCCATTCAGTTAACATTTATTAAATTCTGACTGCACTGGATGTTCTGTGGGATATAGACTAGAAAGTAGGCAGGATGTATGCTCTCAGAAATTCCATGAGGAAAAAAACATATGTATAGATGATTAATACATTCTCCACTGGCTAATTCCAATAGCAAGAAAGCAATAGGATATATAAGCTAAGGAAGAGGGGACGCCAGACATTGCAGGTTGGGTTCCAGGAAAACAGACTCTGAGATGATGAGTGGCTTGCAAATAGTGTATTAGGGAGTGTTGTCAGGATCAAAACCTGTGGAAGGGAAGGGAAGGAAGCAGGATTGGGCAGGGAAAGAAGCTATGTGGTGAGGTGATCTAAATCAAGGCCTGTGGCCACTCCACGGGGGAGCACCGAAGCTGACATGGCCTTTCAGAGTTGTCTGGGTTGGGAGGAGGGAGCTGGACTGTTAAACTCTGCATAGACCAATCACTGGATGCTGACTGCCCCAGGAAGGGGTGTGACTTTGGGTGGGGCAGCCCTGAGGACTTTAAGCTATCCTTCCCGGAAATAGCTGGAAGAATAAATCCTTGAGTCCTGAAATGCGGATCTGAGTGGCAGCCCCATTTAAAGTTTTGGAATCCAATTAATCTGGTTGATGCCCTAGACATATTATTATTCTCCATTTCTTTTGGAGGGGTGGAGTGACTCTCCCAGACAGGTTTTCCTGAGCAGGAATCCTCTCCATATTTAGTCACCTTATTAACCTAGCTGATAAAGTTTTCCCAGAGGGGGAGGCATTTTAGCCTGAAGATAACCACCATAACCTTGCTTGGGCTAATAATGAAAATATTGGCATTAGAGTGCAGTAGTTTGGTGTTGGAGTCCCACAGAATGGTGGTCTTTTCACTGGAGTGGTCTAAGTGTTTGGCATATTACTAATTCAACTAGACCTTTGGGTGTGCAGGGGCGCCAAATGGTTGATAACGTCTGTTATGGGAAAGCAGCTAGGATACTGCTCAATCCCAGCTGTTTGCAATTTGAACACCTACTTTAAATGAAGAGAGAAAGGAACGTAGCTTGTGGAGATGTTCTGAGTCCAGAGCTGTTAGCTACCAGCTTCAGTTCTGCAACATATTTCCAAGTATATTATAATTTCCTAAGAAACCCAAAGGTAAATGTCTGCTGTGCTGGTTATTGTCGCATAACATGGAGGGAAAAAAGAATCCAAATTCTTTTTTTTCATTCTTCTGTTAGGACTCCCTGCATCCACGGAAGAAACATAGAAACATAGAAATAACCTCAGCAACCACTGATTTCACAGATAGAGCTGGAACATGCTGCATTTCAGGATGATGGGAATGGACTTTCTGCATTATTGCTCAATTAATTAACTTAATGGTCTCAACCACATTATAAAGGCCAGTACCTCCAAATGCTTTCTTTATATAGCAGAAGCAAGTAAAAAAAAAAAAAAAAAAAGGAAATACAGGAGAGACAGTTATGGTTAGGCCCTGTGCTAATTCTATTTATAATCACCTAAAAAAATAAGAAACACCAGATGCTCTTAATTGGAATTTTTCTCTCCATTAGTGAAATATACCTTGCCATATTTTTTATCTAAGAACCACTATGGAGTTTACAGGGAGTTTGGGGACAGCTCTGTGCAAAGTTAATCATAGCCTGCTCTGTTGATTATAGTATGCATTCTGTTTGCTTGTCACGTGAGTAGAGGGAGCTTCAACTGCATGACATGAAAGGGCTGGATGTGCCAGAGAATTATGTATTGTGTTGTTTGTTAAAGTTTAGAACCAAGACGGAGGCTTAATGCTGAAAACCTCTAATCAGCATTGGATTGTTCAGACTCAAAGCTGTGTTTATAATAATAACAGATAGTAAGATGGATGTATCTTCCATTTGCAAATTCAATAGACACATACATTGTAATTGAAATCCCCTTAAAATTTCCCCAGATGGAGTTAGAAATTAATAACTTGATGAGTTTATTGGAAAAAATGAAAAATATTTATTAAAATTACTCACTTACTAGAACCCTGTCTGTCCCTAAGGAACACTGGGGGAGTGGGGGATATCAACACAAAGTAACTCACCCAAGTTTATTACATTCTTCGTACTAATTGATAAATAACATCTAAGAAAAACAAGATATTGTCGCTACCACACCAATGAATAATTATAATAAGCCAAGGTAGAGTAAGAAAACACTTCCTTTCTTCCTGCAGTATTGTATCAAAACCTAAATAGATTGCTCATGAGTTTTGGCATTTTATTATAGTAAAGGGTACTCAAGGACAGTGTTTACTCAAGTCCTGAAAATTTAAAGGACATCTCATTTTGTTTTGCCCTGTTCATAATCTTACTAGTCACTTTTCTTGGTTGACGTGGGGGTGGGAGGCTGTTTTGCATTAATTTTTTTTTCCAGTAGATAATTATTTTAATGTAGTTAAAATAACAGACAAGCTCTGAAGGCAGTCCTTAAAAATCATCAGCCTGAAAAAATTCTCTTGGCTTACGAAATTTATATTACGTTTGTGTTTTCCGTTGCTGTTTTCCATCTTCTGAGCCATTGGTGTCTCTGCAGTTCACCACACACACACCAAGAACACCTGCCTGAAACAAATACATTCCAAGCTCAGCTGAGGTGGTGGGGTCAAGCTGATTTTTACGATGACTGTAAAGAGTGACAAGGAGACACATTTCATTAACACCATCCAGATATGCAGGGCAGATGCCATTTCTGCCTTGCTTCAGTTCCTGGCTTAATTCTTCACTTCAGGCCTTACTTCCCCTGAAGTTCCATCTCACTTGATTAAACGAAACACAAAGTAAATTAGGAAAGCCCAAAATACTTTGATGAATTTAGGTCATTGAAGGCCTAAGAAGTTTTTCTTCTCCTTAGAGGATTGAATTCATTCATTTGTTTGTTCACTTGTTCAGTCAATCATCAAGTATACATTGAAAGACCATGTATTCCAAGCTTTGTAAGACTGTGGGGGACTTAACAAGGATGAGGACATAGTCTGAGACTTTGGCAAGTATGGAGAGACCCCTCTCTTCCCTCCTCCCCTGCCTCAATGTCCCTGATCTCTGATGCTTGCCCAATACACACGTACTCAGGAATTGGCCTATGTATCTATTTACTTCCTTGGGCCCCACTCTGCAGCATTTGAATAAGACCGCTTTATGGCATTGAGCAGCAGTGGTTTAGGGAAATTAAAGAATGTTTTTAAGAAATCAAATATTCCTTTGCTAGCACATATTTTTGGATTTTATGTTACCTCACCATCAATTGTAGTCAATTCATAAATGAAGAACCAGTGGTCTTTACATTCTCAAGGCAATAGGATCTGTGCCAGTCCTAGTAATCACTTAGTGACGAGTATGTGGGTAAAATACATCACTCTTGAGAGTGTGACTGACAATAGGGAGTGTCATGTAGAGTGTGAATTCGAGAGTCACAAAAACCCAGATTTGAATCTAGGCTCTAGCACTTAGGAGTCGTGTGACCTCAGGCAAGTTATTTGAACCTTGCTTTCCTACTCTGTAAAATGAGTGACACTAGCTCACCCAAATACATAGGGTGAGAGTTAAATGTATGGTTAGCCCAAGTTGCCTTGACCATGCCATCATGCCCAGGCCTCACCGGCCTCGGGGCATGAAACAGATCTTCTTAGGGATAGTGTCTTAGTTTGCTAGGGCTGTCATAACCAGATATCACAAGCTGTGTGGCTTAAAACACAGAACTTTATTTTCTCGTTGTTCTGAAGGCTGGAAGTCCAAGATCAAGGTGCCAGCAGGTTTGGTTTCTCCTGAGACCTCTCTCCTTGGCTTGCAGATGGCTCCTTCTCTGTGTCCTCACTTGGCTTTTTCTATGTATGCAAACATCCCTGATGTCTCGCCCTCTTTTTATAAGGACACTAGTCATGTTGGATCAAGGCACCACCATAATGGTCTCACCTTAACTTAATCAGCCCTATGGAAGCCTTATCTCCAAATTCTGAGGTCCTGGGAGTTAGGACTTCAACATATGAATTTGAGGGGTGGGGACACAATCCAGCCCATGACAGACAGTGACCCAGATTTCACTGTCTTCCATTCATCTGCATAATGCAGGATCAGAGCTGCACGTCAATCCTGGGAGGGATCTTTCAGGTGCTTGGGGTTTTCAAGTTCTTCCACCCTTGCTCTGTCCAGGAAGCCACTTTGGGGTCCCTTAGTGAGTACATAAATGTCTGTTCCCAGGGTGCTGTGCCCAGGGCTGAGGCTGCCTGTGCCATGGGGAGAACACCACTTGTCCCACTCTGTGTCACATCCAGTCACTGGGTCTCCTGCCAGGCCTCTTGTACCTCTGTGTCTCAGAGACCTCCATGAGAGCAGCTGTTTCATCATCTGTCTGCAGCCTCTTCCCCAGTAGGGTTCAGACAATGTAAAAAGCAAATGCCAGGCTCTGGACCCTACCCTCGTTCTCAACATCAGGGCAGGGCATGCTACCCCTCCCCACTGCAGGTTCAGTCAAAAACGTCGTTGACATTGACTTCCGGCAGCAATCTTCTACTAGGTCATTGATGTGCTTAGACAAATATGAATCCCAAATCCAGTTTAGGGCAGGACTCCTTTATATATAAACCCTTGCACTTTCATGACATGTTTGTTCAACAGGTACCTTGAAGGGAACAATGCCGTTAGTTCCTGATACTGTTCTCTTTACTACTTAGCCACTGCACTGGTTAATAAGTCAGGCTCTGCAGTCAGAATTGCCTGTGCTTAAATCCTGTTCTGTGACCTTGGACTGCGTACTTACCTTCCTTAAGAATGGTTTGCAGGCCAGGCACAGAGGCTCATGCCTGTAATCCCAGCACTTTGGGAGGCCAAGGTGGGAGGATCACTTGAGCCCACAAGTTTGAGGTTGTTGTGAGCTAGGCTGATGCCATAGCACTGTAGCCTGGGCAACATAGCGAGACCCCATCTTTAAAAAAAAAAAAAGAATTGGTTTGTCTAGCTTTAAAATAGGTATCATAATGCTTCCCACCTTATAGAAATGAGTTGAATCAGTAATACGGTAGTCTTCCTCTCTTATCTGCAGTTTCACTTTTCACACTTTCAGTTACCCATAGTCCGAGATGAGAAAATATTAAATGGAAATTTCCAGAAATAAACAATTTATAAGTTTTAAGTTGCACGCCATTCTGAGGAGCATGTTGAAATCTTGCACCCCAGTATGCGAATCCTCCCTTTGCTCAGCATGTCCACACTGTCTACGCTCCCCACCTGCCAATCACTTAGTAGCCAACTGGAGTCATCATATTGACTGTCTTGGTACCACAGCACTTGTGTTCAAGTCACCCTTATTTTACTTAATAATGGTCCCAAAGCACAGGAATAGTGATGCTGGCAATTTGGATATGCCAAAGAGAAGCCGTGAAATGCCTGCTTAAGTGAGAAGGTAAAAATTTTCTACTTACTAAGGAAAGAAACAAAATTATAGGCTGAAGTTGCTAAGATCTTCTATCAGTGAAATTGTGAAGAAGGGAAAAGAAATTTGTGCTAGTTTTGCTGTTGCACCTCTAACTACAAAAGTTATGGCCATAGTGCATGGTAAGTATTTAGTTAAGATGGAAAAGGCACTAAATGTGTGGGTGGAAGACACGAACAGAAACGTGTTCCCATTGACAGCAATCTGGTTTGGTACTACCTGCAGTTTCAGACATCCAGTGGGGGTCTTGGAACGTACCCTTTACATACACGTAAAGAGTTTTATCACAGTGCCTAGGATAATATGATTATTATCATTATTTTCGAACATTCTCTGAAAGTTAACTCTTCTAGGTGTTTCTTTCAGTTATGATCTCATTTAGTTCTCAAACAATCCCATGAGGGAGATTCCATTCTGATCTCTGTTTTACAGATGAGGAAACAGTTAAGTCAGTAGCTCAAGATCGCATGGTCACCGAGCTACACCACCAGGATTCAAACCAGTTTAGTATGATCCCACAGACCGTGCTTTTAACCACTGTGTTCAGTGATATTTATCAGTCACGATCAATCAGTCAACAGATTTTATATAGATACTAAGTGCACTTTAGTAGGTGGAGTGAGAAATACAAAGATATCTAAGAAGTAGTATTTTCTTTCAGGGATCACATAACCCCATTGAGAAGACTTGATCTATATATGTGAAAACAGAAGCGAAATGACAAGGCACCGAGGGCAAACAAACAGTGGGAATGCAGTACATATGGGTCCCAGAGAACGAGAGGGAGAGCCCACGGTGAACCAGCATGGTCATGCAAGGTTTCATGGAGAAGGTGGGCATAATACCTGGGACATAGGAGCTTTATAAATGTTTGATGATTGAATACATTAGGCAGGCATTGAATGACAAGTAGAACCAGGAGAATCTGAGAGGAGGAGGAAGGAAAGGCATTTCAGAAGATTGAGGTGAGCAAATAAACTGCTAAATTGGAGGAAACACCAATATTGTTTATATTAGTAATTTAGAGTGACCCTAAGGACATGTATCCCCAGATACATTCAAAGCAAAACTATTTTTGCAAATTTCCCTAACCCCTTTAACTTCAGGGCACATTTATAAAATGGTAAGATTTTGTTGATAATTGGGGTAAATGAACAAGCCTTCTAGAAGGTAAAAGCCATCAGCCATGGATCCCTAGCTGACCCAGGTCTTACCAGCTACCCAAGGGTTGAAAGGAATGAATATCTTGACACGATGCCCAAGAAGCTCTGTTCTAAACAGCTTAAGAATACTTGAAGAGAACAGAAATGTACCACTGTTTCTCAGTGTGTTTTTTACCACACATAATTACCACCTGAAAGTGTCTAAAAATGATAAGCCACATGTTACAAAAGCAAGCAAACTGTGCAATGAATTTTACATTAACCCAGTGACAAAGCTGGTGGGAAGGTTTAAAATTGAAACAGTGGCCGGGCACAGTGGTTCACCCCTGTAATCCCAGCACTTTGGGAGGCCAAGGCAGGAGAATTGCTTAAGCCCAGGAGTTCGAGACCAGCCTGGGCAGCATAGTAAGACCCTGTCTTTACAAAAAATAAAAATAAAAAAATTAGCCAGGTGTGGTGGCATGCACCTGTAGTCTGTAGTCCTAGTTGCTAAAGAGGCTGAGGTGGGAGCATTGTTTGAGCTCCAGCCAGGGTGACAGAGTAAGACCCTGTCTTTAAAAAATTAAATTATGTTAAACTTAAAAATAATAAAAATGAAGCAGGAGAAAGAAATCCAGCTATGATGGTTGAAAATGAATTAAGACTGAGTGATTCTTGAGCTTAAACACTCTACTAGCAAAGGTCAAACAATAATAATGATAATAAAAAGCACACTTTTATTAGGTGATATCGGACCACACAGAATGCTAGGAATTGGGTTTTATTTATTAAATGCTTTATTAGCCCAGTCCACCTGAAACAACAGAGTAGCATGTACATGATAGCACATTTTGGATGGCAGCACATAAGCTCCTGCCTCCAAGGCTATTTGAAAGAGAACATTCTATGCATTTTGCGTGATTTGAAAATTGAGTGTACTTCAAGACATAGCAATACCACTTTTAGACCTGGGCAAGGAAGGTCCCTGTTCTGGGACCATAACTTAGAGAGCCCTTCTTTAGTTCTCCCCAAGCCACATCCTTCTTTACGGAGTGAGGAATTCAAGGGGGCACGAGGATATGCCCACCTGGAATCCAGCAATCCCGTCACCACCTTGACCAAATGTCTTGAGGTCACTTATAGAGCCTCTGCAGACCTTGTCCCCAACTCTACCCTTGAGAGAGGAAACTGCACCACTGGTGTGAAAACCCCTGGCTATAGGACAGCCAAGGAGCTGCTGCCTGTGTGGAATGGGCAGAGCTCAAATGGGCAGTCTGAGGTGTCCATACCGCTTGCACAGGACCCCTAGTGGTTCATTCAGGACAGCAGGTGGGAAGAGGAGCGGTATACCTTGGGGGAGGGTCAGGGCCCAGCTGTCCCTGTGTCACCATGTTCCTACATGTTCCAACATGGAACTACGGGAACTCTGATAATTCTAAATTCACACCTGACCCTCTAGGTCACTGTAAAGGTACACTTGTCAAGCTATGCCATTTGTTGGTTGTTCACCTGATTTACAAATTTTAAATATTTAGACATTACATAAATGGATCTCCTTTGTAGTCTTACCCTGGGCCCCATAAATTGTTGTAGGATATGCAAAAAGGTCTGACAGAAAGTGAAAAGGACAAAGACATAGAAATTCCTAGTCCCATCTCCTCTTAACCCAGGGCTGGGAAATCCACGGCACAGATGGGGGCCTGTGAGTGCTGTGTGTACCACCAACCCCATGTCTTTCTGTTCTCTTTTTTTTTTTTCCTTCTTTTACTTTCTTTCACATCGTCTGATTTCTCCCATGCACAGATTGTAAGACCAGCCAATGTCCACCTTGGGCATTGCTTCAGTGGTCACCAACAGGTGCATGAAGATAAATCACAGTCACCCAGAACTACAAAAATGTGAATTACTTACCCAATAGCACAGCCCCCCATGGCAGGCTCTGCCTCACATTCTAAACCAGCTCAGGTGTTTTCTTAGCTCTCTTTTCCTAAAGTTGGCCATTCCTAGCCTTTTGGAGTAGAGTTTGCTTAATATTTGATTTTAATGGATGATCAGTGATCTTCCTTGCTTTCAGTTCTGTATCTACTGCCTCATTTAGTGTTAATATCTCTCACTTAAAATAAAAATTAAGCCATAATTGGCATTAAAAATTCTTACACCTAAACATGACTTTCACTTAGAGTGTCTGGAAGAAATTCCCATTACCATGCTCCTTGTATTAATGCATTTCGTAGTGCAGGTTGGAGATGAGGGTGAATCAGGAAGCAGATTCTGGGTTTCGTTTGTGCCCAACTGTTAATTATTGATTTCGTTAACCTTTAGATGCTAGGATTCAGAAACTTACTCAAACTTACAGAAGAAAATATTCTAAAGTTGGCTCACATCTTTTTAATAACTGCAATAAATTTCTTGACAATCTGACTTTGGGCATGTCTCAAAAGAAGCTAAAACACCGAAGAGTCAGGTGACATTTTTACTTTCTAAAGAGAAGGAAAAGAGGGATGGTCTTGAGACGTGCATTTGAATCCCAGAGATGCCTCTCATTAGCTGTGCAACTTTGAGTAGTTTACTTACTGTCTCTGAACTTTAGTTTCCTCAATTGCAAAATGGAAATAAGTATCTACGGATAGGATTGTTGGACATCTCAAGTGAGATTATGTATGGAAAATATTTTGTGAGCTAAGAGAACTGTGCAAAGATTAGTTATTATTAAATGCTTACTACAAGGCCATTTGTTCTCAAGTCTCTGCAAGAAAGGGATAGAGAAGAACTTTTAGGAAGAAAAGAGAAAACAGTTTGGAAAATGCAGACTAAACCAGAAACTACTCTAAGTATTTAACAACCACCTTTTAGACTCTCTGTCTGCAATAAGTGCTGAGTAACCAGCATTAACCATGGAGGAAACTGACTTGTAAATGAGACTTTGCCCAAGAGTGAGATACAATTTTTTAAGAAAATCAATATTTTTATTTAAAGACCTAGGAATTTCCTCTTCATTTCTAAGTAAATATGTAAGTGGAGAAAGTACAAACTTCCCTGAAGTATTTCTATAGCCTATTACATGAGTAAACAAAAAACCCAGTAACTGTTGCCCCCCATGTAAATGGAAGCCCCAGCAGAGCAGAGATTTTTGTCTGTTTTATTCACCGAAGTATCCCCCGTACCTAAACCCAATGCCTGGCACAGAACAAGTGCTCATTATATTTTTTTGAATAAAATTAATTAAAATGTATATATAAATACTACTATAATTTTGGAGCTACTTTCCACAGTAATTGCCTCTTCCTAGGGTCACTAATAAGAGAGACCCGCACTTGCTGTTCCAATAAGAAAAATTCTTTTGTTAGTTTGAGCCCTTGTGCCTCGATGATAAATGTTTTTTTACAAGGAAGTTTTGAGTGAAGCTGGCCTCCCTCCAGGAAATGTCATTGCAAATGCTATGCTATTCACTCATACTTGTGGCCTTCGAGTACATGGTCTCCTATCAGCAGGAGGAGAGTTGCAAGACCAAATGTTTCTTGTTTTAAAAATAACTTACATGTATGCAACTTAATTATTTAAAAGGCTCTTTTGCATGTGCTATCTCACTTGATTAGTTCAACAACCCAGTGAGATAGGCAAATAATAATATGTCCATTTTGTGCTTAAGAAAAATGAGACCCAGAGAAGGGAAGTGATTAAAGACTAGTAAGGAGGGGGAAAAAAAAACAAAAATTAGATCCCTTGAATCCTTGTCTAATATCTATTTACCCCACCCCATGTAATGTATACATGTAGTCATAATTAACACATTGGTCATTATTTGTTTATCTATGGAAAGATGTTTAAATGCAAAAAAATTAAGCAATTACTGTATTTGGTCTAAATCAAAGCAATCTTCAATCGGGCATAAAGAGCCCAAAATGCTTTCAAAAGGCATTATTTTTATCTGGGTTTTCTGGGCAGTTGCTCCGTCTTCACTTTACCCTTCTTGCTTGAACACAGCCCTGTTGACGGCTCCTTACAGCTCAGTGTTCATTACCACCTATTTCTATTCTGTTGGGGAAAATGTTCTCTCACTTTCTGTTATTTATGATTTAAGGATTAACCTTATTTTACATGATCCCTATTTCCTGCACCCTAAGCAAATTATGACAGTGGTAAATAGACACAAAAATCACAGTTCATGCAAAAGGACATGAAATCTTATTTATGAAGGAACTTAATTTAAAAAGTGTGCCCTCTACTGGAATAGTGCTAACATGACAAGTAAGTAAAATTTGGAAGAACTGTGCAGTTCTGCTAAACACCCAAACTGATACCCCTAAGGCTTTATTGTCATTTAAAGACCCCCAAAATTATATGTCTTACTGCCTGTTCAAATAAGGTTCAATCCTATACTCAGTGCATAACATTCAGAGTTCAGCAGCAAAGTACGAATATACTATTGAACTCTCTGTATATACAAAATTCCAAGGTCGGGCGCAGTGGCCCATGCCTGTAATGCCAGCGCTTTGGGAGGCTAAGGTGGGAGGATCACTTGAGGTCAGGAGTTCCAGCCAAAGCAACATAGTGAGACGCCGTCTCTTCAAAAAACAGAAAAATCAGCCAGGCATGATGGTGCATGACTGTAGTCCCAACTACTTGGGAAGCTGAGGCAGGAGGATTGCTTGAGCCCAGTCCAGGAGTGCAGTGAGCTATGATGATGCCACTGTACTCTAGCCTGGGTGACAGAGTGAGACCCTGTCTCAAAAAAAAAAAAAAAAAAAAAGTCCATCCTTGGCCAAGGGATTTTCTTTCACAAATTATTTATGAAAACATTTTAGAAACAAGTAATATAGTTATTTCTTGAAATTTTAAAAATAAAAACTTTCAAACAGAAAATGTAACAGCAGAAATATAGAACAATATCCTCACTCCGTACCCTGCCTTCTGCCTAAATGCCATCTCATCTTTAATTTTAATCATACTCCTATAAAGAGTATTAACCACTTTCTTTTCTGCGCTCCTATAAATAAATACTCTTATACAAAGAGTTATACCGTGTCGAAATCATTTATGTATCTTTCTCCCCCATGACTACTCCAGAGACATTAAATGAGAACTACAAAAACTGTAAAATGTTCTCCTTAAAACTGAATTGCACATGGTATATTAAAGAATCATGAGTTACTACAACTAGAAGGTATCTGTGATATTATCAATTCATTAATTCAGTACACCCCTTCCCCAAGCTTTTCCATTTTATAGATGAAGAAACAAAACCTGTCAAAATAAGATAACTACACAAGTTCTTTTAGCTACAAATTAGCAAAGTAAGGCCATCATCTCCATCTTTCAATTCCAATCAGTGTTCTTTCTACCTCAACATAATCACCTCCTTTTCACATGGTGACACTGCAATAATATATCTTGCTGAACTGTTCAGGGGTACTTAATCTGGTATCCTTGCATTTCCTAAAATTATGTGCAAAATTTGCATGCATGTATTGTAAGTCCTGCCTATATGAGGGAGGCTTTCCCTCTCTAAATATTCATTCAACAAATATTTATCAAAGACCCTACATGCAATCCTCAACAAAACACTAGCAAAGCAAAACCAGCAACATATAAAAATGTTTATGTACCATGACAAGTGTGATTTTTCCCATGAATGCTAGTTTGTTCAACATCTGAAAATCATGTAATATAGAATAAAAGACAAAAATCATATGATCATCTCAGGAGATACAGAAAAAGCATTTGATAAAATTCAACACCATTTCATGATAAAAATACTCAACAAACCAGAAATAGAAAGGAATTTCTTAAGCTTGGCAAGGGACATCTATTAAAAACTTAAACTAACACCATACTCAGTGGTGAGAGACTAGACGCTTCCCCCTGCAATCAGGAAAAATACAAGGATATCCTCTCTCACCAATTCTGTTCAACATTGTACTTGCAGTTCTTGCCAGGGCAATTATACAAGAAAAAATAAATAAATAAAAGACATCCAGATTGGAAAGGAAGAAATAAATCTCTTTTTACTCACAGATGACATGATCTTATATATAAAAAAATGCTAAGGAATACAAACACACACACACACACACACACACACACACACAGTCTATTAGAACTAATCAAAAAGTTCAGCAAGGTTGCAGAATATAAGATCAATACGCAAAATGTCGTTTTATTTCTGTACATTAGCAATGAACAATCTGAATAAGAAATTTAAAGAATAATTCCATTTGTAATAGCCCCCAAAAGAAATTACACAGCAGTAAATTTAACAAAAGAAGTGCAAGACTTGTACACTGAAAACTACAAAACATTGTTGTCATGCAGCATTGGTGGTACAGTGGTATGCATAGCTGCCTTCTAAAACATTGTTGAAAGAAATTAAAGAAGATTGAAATAAATGGAAACACACCCCAAGTTCACAGATTTGAAGACTTAATATTGTTAAGATGGAAATACTTTCCAATTTGATCTACAGATTCAATGCAATACCCTTCAAAATCTCAGCTGCCTTTTATGCAGAAATTGACAAAATGAACTTAAAATTAATATGCAAATTTAAGTATCCCTCAATAGCCAAAACAATCTTGTAAAAGAACAAAGTTGGAGAACTCAGATTTCGTGGTTTCAACCCCTAGCACAAACCTAGAGTAATCAAAATAGTATGGTCCTACCATAAGAGTAGACAGAAAGATTAATGAAATAGGATTGAGAGTTCAGAAGTAAATTTTCACATTTTTATAGTCAATTTATTTTCAACAAGGATGCCAAGGCTATTCAAGGAAAAAAAATAGTCTCTTCAATAAATCGTACTAGGACAGTTGGATAACCAAATGCAAAAGAGTGCAGTTGGACCTCAACCTTACCTCATATACAAAAATTAACTCAGAATGGATCACAGACTGTAATGAAAGTGCTAAAAACTACAAAACTCTAAAAAGAAAATATAGAATTAAATCCTTGTGACTTTGAATTAGGCAAGGGTTTCTTGGATACAATACCAAAAGCACAAGTGATAAAAGAAAAAGAATAAATTGTACTTCATCAAAGTTAAAATTTTTGCGCTTCAAAGGACACCATCAAAAATGTGAAAAGACAACTCACAGTGTGAGAGAAAATATTTGCAAATTATAATGTATATCTGATAAGGGATTTGTATGTAGAATATTAAAAAGAACACTTAAAATTCAACAATAAAAAGGTAAATCAAGACTATAATCCTAGTACTTTGGGAGGCCAAGGTGGGAGGATTGCTTGAGGTCTGGAGTTCGAGACCAACCTGAGTAAGAGCGAGACCCCATCTCTACAAAAAAAAAATAGAAAAAATTAGCTAGGCACAGTAGCATATACCTGTAGTCCCAGCTACTCAGGAGGCTGAGGCAGGAGGATCTCTTGAGCTGAGGAGTGTGAGGTTGCAGTGAGCTACGATGATGCCACTATACTCTATCCCAGAACAAGA